>JAPYZC010003911.1:0-11413 GCA_030522665.1 Ichneumoninae sp. A BG-2022a
ACTAAATCGTCGCAGTGACAAGAAAGTTTTGTTGCGATAGCAAAACCAATTGCTTCTACGTAGTAATTCTTTTGCTGCTGTTACTAAACGTTTTGTTGCAGGAACGAGGTCATTGTCAACAAAACTCATTTCGTTAGAGCAACTAAACCATTTTTCTCTGTGTGCTGTTCATTAATGTGTGCTCGGTTTCGGTGCGAACCCAGAAAAAAAAATTATTTGACGGCCACAGTTTATTTTGGTTTAAGTAAAATAGTAGTAGTAGTAGTGCTTTTATTGACAGTGCATAACATAGAACAGTTTTTAATACATAACAGACTTCAATCTCCAATGTGCTGCCAATTGGCCATCGATATTTATTTGATTTAAATAAATATTTATTTAAATTAAATACATATTTTATTTAAATCAAATAAACGGTAGCTGTCAAATAAGTTGTTTTACAGGGTGCGGTAGCCTTTTTCAGATCGTACAGGCATCAATCAATGGCACGGCACAAACAAATATCCCTTAAGGGTCTCTCAGTAGGATAAAAATTGTGAATGTGGCCCACTGAACTCGGCGTAAGTCTCGATTTGAACTGTAGTCCTAGTATAAGTTTGCCTTCGTCTCTGTCGTCTTTACATGTATCGCTGTGTCTAAGGTTTTATTATTAGGTTTAAATATTGTTATTTTCTATTTTTATTTCATTTATTTTTAGTGTATTTAATTGTAATTTTTCCACACAGTAATATGTGCAATTTTGGCTCATTTCCATACATACGTGATATTTGGATTTATCATTTTGTACCGCGCTTGAGGGGACATGTCCTAGGGCGCTCAATACAAATTTCTCTTTCTCTTTCTCTCTCTCAATTTTGCAACCGTATTCTCAAACAACAGATGAAGAAAGCTAAAACATTTTGGGGCGTATCTCCCGCTTTCAGAAGTAAATGCCACTTCGCTACAATTTTTAGGATTTTTTTTCCACATATATCTTCCACATATATATCTCCTTATGGTCCATCGAAAGAAAGCAAGTATGTTTTCTTTCGCATGCGTGGGAATATGGACTGTACACCCAGAAAAATAATTTGTTTGGCGGGCGCCCCGCAAATAAATATTAATTTACAGCGAATAATTATTTATTTCAATAAAATAAGTAATTATTTCAATAAAATAAATATTTACTTAAACCGAATAAATATTTATTTGCGGGCCGCCCGTCGAATAAATTATTTTTTTGGGTGTAGGAGTTGGCTAATAATGAACCGTACCTCCAAATGTCTGGGGTAGGCTTCCGATATTGAGAATTGAATTCAAGTTACCTGGAAACTTCAATTTTTTAAATTAATTAAATCAATTTTACTATTGTAACAATATAAAAGGGTGGTCCATGTTACCGAATTACGGATGCCTTATGAAAAGAAAAAGAAGACAAGGAAATTCGCGTGATATTTTTTAATTTTATCGGGAGCAAGGTTTAATATTTAAAAATAATTCACTGTTATCAATACAAGTAAGCGAACAAAGTTTTTTTTTTTTTGTAACTTCGCATTCCTGTGTACACGCACAGGTCCATATTCGCCACTTACATCCTAATCGAAGCTATGATACTAAATTGATAAAAAAACACGCAAAATCTTCCGCAAAAACGAAGCACCGCGGAAATTCGCTGACTCGATTCCGCAACTCCGCCATCCTTTCACGATTCTTCGAAAAGTCTCGAGTCATGATTGCCAATTGGCCTCAACGTGCACCCCTCAACTTCGATTACTTAATTGTTTACGACGCGAAACTTTCTCTAGGTTCCCGACAGCCATCTCTATTTTTCAGGGATCGAGAGCCCGCGGGCCGCGTTCGCACGGCGATAAGAATCGCCTGTAACGAGGGATCGTGTACAACATGACCAATGAGAGAGATTGCGCACTCGTGTTTGCTCGTAATGAGCCGTCTCGTTTAATCGAATTGGAATGATGTTTGTTAAACCGCGAGTTTGCCGCATTTGCTGAAACGCGAAGAAATGCGGTCAAGTTCCGTTTGCGCAGGAACGAAACGAGTTTTCCCCGCATTGGCCGCGATCGTGTATCCTCTTCGGTGTCGCGTCGGTAAGGTCGCTGTTTTCGTGTCTGCGACTACCATCGTCGACGTCTTCGTCGTCATCGTTTCTCTTTACTGCGGTGGCATTCACGCGCGCACGGCCACGGTGCGGGGAACCACGGGGGGGCGCGCCCCCCGAAGAATTCTCGGCCGATGGTCTCCACGCACGGATCTCGGTGAGTTGTGGACTCGACGCCGGTCCAGCGCCGTTGGCTCCTCTGCTGGTCCGCCGCCCCAACATTAATTGGGTCTATCGCCCAAACGAACACATGTCCGATTGCCGCGGTGGCTCGCAACTCTCTCAGAGACCACGAAGAGTCCATCCAGATAGAGGGAGAGACGAACGAGTTAACCGAAGAGATAGATATTAAAAAAAATATATATATAAAAAATTGAACGAGTCTGTTCTTTCATTAATCAACGATTAAGCCGGGGCCACGGCCCTCATGAATTATTATGATACCACATCTCATGACATCGCCATCAGTCATGACCCAACGCCGCCGCCGCCGCCGCCGCCACCGCAGACGCGGCAAACGCTGTTCTCCGGTCTCGTGTATCTTGGTAACTATCTTCGGGCCGCCTCTGGCAGACGTGTTTACATTTATCACCGTCATCTTTTCACCGCGCTTGATTTATCTCTCGCCCATTATCAACTGGCACTCTGACATTTTGTTCAAACGGATAAGAGCGATTAATGTATTTTGCGGCGTTCCGTCAGGAGGAGAGGGCACGATTTTGCGCGAGTGTATCGCCTTATAAAGAATTTATTATTTCATGCCCCAGCGACGATAATGACGGGAACGAGGAGAGACCGAGACATGGGAGTGTTAACTTAATGACTCGATTGCGAAAGAAATTTTTTTTTTTTTTTATGATACGAAGTCGACCTGTAAGCCCGATTTTTATTCACGTCAAGATCTCTCGCGCTGATCTTATCTGGCCTCTCCTCCGTGAGCCATTAACGAGATTAAAAAAAAACAACTCGATCTTCAGCATCAATACTTCGTCGGTGATTACGGCAAAGAATTTATCAAAAGCGCGCAATCATTCAGCACTTGAACGTTAATCTTTCCGTTACATCGGATTATCTGATCTGCCCGAATCACCAAGATAGTCGGATTCTGTCGAAAACGGGAGTTTCGTCCGGTTATCAGCGTTGAAAAATAAGGTCGGGCCCTCTTTACATTCGATTCCGAGGCGGATACGCGGCCAGAAATCCCGGATTAATTTGTCGATGTCATTAGTACGATTATTCCGGCGAGATAAGCGATTCCACGGTCTACCGATCGTGGAATAACTTTCCATCCGGCTTGAGGTATTTGTACGTGCACACACGTTTTTTTTCAGTTTTTATCGTCAATCGTGGAACGTCGTTGACGTCTCGAGTGGAGCACGCCAGTTCACAGTTGCATCGCGCGGAGGATCATTATGTTTGAACCGTAGCGCATGCCACTCTATTAATCAATGACAGTGAGAAACGCATTCGACACATATCCGTTATTGATGCTTCGACCACAATAGCTAATAGGGTCTCCGACTGTGTACTATCAGCTGATCAAACGTCTGCTCTATTGTGGTCGATGGCGCTGGCAGCTTGGAATTCTTTTCACTCTGGAATTGCAATGCCGTCATACGTGAAACGACTCCGCAGAGAAAAATTAATTTCCGACTCTCGAGCCGAAGACGCCGTTCGATGGAACAAAACGATCCTGCCGTGAAAACAAATTTGTCACGGCTGTGGCACATTCTTTACGAGAATTAACATTCTTCGAGAAAATTAACGAGCGGCCCTTGCGCCGGTACAGCCACTTTTTTTTACTTTATGTTTCAATTTCGGAGTCGTACGTCGAAGAAACGTGCGCAGTATCACGCTGTAAATTCCTGATTAATCCGATGGCACTGTAATCATTATAATACCATAAAGCCCCGTTTCTCGTTATACGAAAACACACCAGTGTGTACGAGAATGCTGGCTGTCCACTAAATTTCAATTAAAATTTCCGACAAGATCGTGAAACCAACACCATTGATGCTGTCTCCGCTACATAATTGAATTTACGTTGTAGAAATTGTGTTTTAAAATATTTTTTTTAATAATATATTTTTCTTTATTTTCACGCGCGTTTCGAATTTACTCGCGCGAACGGCAGCCGAGCCGCGGGTATTCGTCGATAAATCTGTCGCCATTAATAATCGTAAATATAAGTTACGGCGTGAAGTAAGAAGTCGCTGGTTCGGACGCTAATAAAAGCTTCCGAGAAGTCAATGAGTCAGAACCGCGAGGTCGCAACGGGGAGGGGAGGGGGGGATTAACGCGCTAATCAAGAATAAATTAGAATCATCCAAAACCCTCTCGCGAGGCGAGCCAGCGCGTGCACGGCTGGATCTCGGCTAGCTTTGCGGCGAGCGAGGGCTTATTTATTGGCCCTGCCGGAAAAGACATTGCTCGCGCGTATAAGCGCGCACATAATTTGTGTTTATCGGGTTCCCTCCAGGCGTTCGCTCGTTTATTCCTAAAGAATACTTGCCGCGAGGCCCGCTTTTATTCGGCCATACGTGGTACCCCTTGGGCACGACGAATAGGTGGGATAAAAGTATCGAAATCGAAACGAGAGACACAGCCGTATAAGCCGATGTATACATTAATTTAGTACGTGCTCGCTCATAAATTCACGGATCAAACTGTCGAGTCTATTGCAGGCTTGACATCCTCCTCTCGTCGTTATATTTCATCGTAAAAGTTGTCGTTTCTCAATATGTCCGAGCCGTAAATTTCGTTCGAAACTTTCAATCAATGCAGCGAACGGCGGCTCTATCATTCATATTCCATAAAGTAACGTGAAAAAAAAAATAATTCTCATTACCACCTATCGAGACCCATTATTTTGCTTCTTCATAGAGGAAGCTTCGTTTCGGTGAAAAAAAATCGAGAAATTAATGAATACGTGTTCAGGATGTTCCAAAACATCGAAAAATCATATTTAGAAATATGTCCGGATGTGTGTATGTGTGTGTGTGTGTGTATGTATAAATCAGGCACGAAAAACTCAAGCCGCTATAACTCGAGTATGCTGCGACCGATCAAGCTGACATTTTATACACTATATGCTAAATATATGGTGTATAAATATATGGTGCTAAATAAGTTAAATTGCTAAAAACGTATACACAGATGGAGTATGATCGCCCGATGATCCCTACTAAATTTGGGGAGAATCGATCGAACCGTTTAAATTTTATGTAATTTTGAATTTTTCGGTTTTCATAAAATATTAGTACTTTATTTCAGACAAAACTTTTTTGTTCACGTAAACGAGATACGCGTAATGATTCGTTAGTAGATCTATCGATGAACCGAAAAATCTCTTTGCAGATCAAGAAAGAAACTTCAATTGAAACACAACTTCGTGCATCTGTCCGCAACTGAGCTCGAAGATTTTACAATCGTACGTAGCTTTTCCGTAGGGTAGATTTCATTCGAAACTGTCAATCAATGGAGCGAGCAACGATTCTATCTTTCATATTCCATACAATCTCGTGAAAAAAATTCTCATTACGCCCTATAAAGACCCCTGATGATTCGTCAGTAGATCTATCGATCAACCGAAGAATCTCCATGTAGATCAAAAAAGAAATCTCAATTGTAATACAACCTGAAGCATCTGTCTGTACCTTATAGCTCAAACATTTTACAATTCTCCTATAACCATCAATATAAGTAAATTTCATTCGAAACTTTCAATCAATGGGGCGAGCTACGTCGCTATCTTTCACATTCCATATAGCCTCGTGAAAAAAAAGATTCTCATCACCCCCTATCGAGACCCATTGTTTTTTGCCAAGTAAACGAGATTCGCGCCCCTGACGATTCGTCAGCAGATCTGCCGATCAACCGAAAAATCACTTTACAGATCAATAAAGATACTTCAATCGAAATGCAACTTCGAGCATCTGTCTGTAACTCAGCTCGAAGATTTTACAATCCTATAACCATCAATATCCTCGAAATCCCTCTTCCACTCTCGCAGCTTCTCCATGAGGGCGGGACGGAGGGGGCAGAGTTATCGACAAAAATGGCTCTCTCAGGATGGAAAGAAATTTCCCTGTGAAAAATCCATGTAAATCATGTTAACTGATTCCTGTGGAATATATATATATCATTCACATCCAGGGAGTCCCGTAACTCGCACGGACCGACTGGGACTCCATTCGCACACGCGGGGTATATGGCGCGGATCGCGCAGCATCCACGGGCACTCTCGTAGGATTAAATCGTCAATCTTTCTCGGTCGGGGAGAAGTTCCGTCGGGCATGGGGGCGATGCGGCGAGCCGCCCACGGTACACACACGCTTTACCGTACCGCACATAGCGCGCGGTGTGACGCTCAGGGAGACAGCAGCATGCAGGGTGTCGCTTATTTACTCAAGCCTCGAGCTGATGTATGGCCCCGTGTCGGACGCGTTGTCGGTACCTTTCATCCCGGACCGCTACACAGAGACGAGAGATAAACCCCAGGGCTCTTTTGCGCTTTTGCACTTGCTCGGTTCTGATCAACGGCGCCCGCTCTACGACGGGTTACATGGGCGCTCTACTGTACATACAGTTACACGCTAAGGAGGAGGAGGAGGCTGGGAGGGGCTCCGATTCAAAGGCAAAACTCCGAGCACGATTCCGGAGTGCAGCAAGAACCAATGCTCTGCAACGAATCAGACCTTGCGGATTGCGTTGAATCGAGCGTTCGCCGTGCGCGCCCAAACCCTTCGCATTCGCACACAGTGCCACAGTTGTGCGCCGCTTCGCTTGTACAGAGGGATCTGGCATACGTATCGAAGCGGTGCGATATGCCCGCCTCTGACTCCTCTCTGCATATGTGGGAGGGAATTAAATGACGGTTATTGCACACCGGCAACGAAACCCGCGAGTGTGTTGGATGTTTATCACCGCGGGAGTGCGTTGCACGCTTGTTAACATACCCGCTTACCATAAGATTACCGAGCGCGAGGAGCGTACACTGGCTCGTTTGTAACTTACAGGCTATCGCCGGTATTCCGAATTATGGCATCCGGTTTTCACGAAGCTTTGTTCGTAGGAATAAATGTATTTGCCGCGTGTACAGTTTGTTCGATGCGAAGAGTGGAACAAGACGATCGGTCGACTTATTAGTAAGATAAGTGGTCGATTAGTTACCGAAACTGTTCTTCGAATCCGATAAGGTAAAATTGATGTGGACCGACGCGGCACAATGGACCAGTGCTTGTTGACACAAATGAGGATTCAGAGAGATCTGAAACTTCGTTCACTCACTTGTATCGATCACCGAAAGATGGACCAGGGTGCGGTGACACAACTGCGGATTAAATAAAATCTAAAGCTTCGTTCGGTTACTTGTATCGATAACAATGAGCTAGGTGTTAAATCTTACTCCTGATGGAACTTTAAAGAATCAGAGGAGCTTCCTTGATTTTCGTAGACCACCCATAGTTCGGTAATATGGACCACCCTTTTATCTCGTTGCAATTGTAAAGTCGACTGCATTTGTATGAAAACTTCGGAAGTTCCGAAGAAACTTGAAAGCCTTAGTGAAACAGTCGTAGGTGCGGTCCATCATCAGCTCGCCCTTATGGTCCATATTATCCAGCATGCGGTAAAAAGTGAGTAACATGGACCATCGCACAACGTCTGTGAAAAAAATATTCTAAAAATATTTCGTTGCCAGCCCTTTACAAATAGGAATTTCGGGTACCCATTCTTTTCACCGAATTGGGTGGGTGGGATTTACCTCTGGGAGGAGGAAATGCAGTCCCAACATTTTTAGTGGTCCATTTTCTCGACTTTGACTCTATACTAACTCGCGAGTCCTTTTATACAGCAGATAAACCGATATAAACGCAGTTCGATGAAAATAAAGTTCATTGCGAGAACGAGTTCACTTTGTAGGCGTATTATCATGCTAAACGGAACTACGGAACATCGATTAACGGATGTTCGAGTAAATTCGACGACGCGATTATTACCACACCCATGGCTCTACCGCTCTTCTTTCATTAGCCATGGAAATAAATATAGCGGCAAAATAGCCTTTCGCGTAAAATTTTGCCTGTAAATGAAACAAAGTAATCGAAGTACGCCGCCAAAGCTAGTAAACAAATTTTTCGATCAAGGTACGTTGAGCGATAAATTAGGTTCTGCGCAAAGAGTGTGATGCATAATAATGAATAATAATAATGAGCAATATAAACCTTTATGAAGTCGCTGTGCTCTTTAATCAATATTTCGAATAATTTATCGTGATAAAGCGAGGAGAATGTGTTGTTTCGGAATTGCGTTGCGAATGTTTCACCGAACGATGGAGAATGCATGCTGGTCAGTTCGCTCGTCGGAGTCATGACAAATAATGCTAGTGATGCGAGGAACGAAACGTATCGTCGATTTCGAGGGATGACCGCGACGGCGTCGTACTCGCGATCCGGCGCTGTAAGGGTGGAAATCTCGCGATCTCTCGAGTGCGGTATTCGCAAAAGGTCTCTCGCCTATGTGTGCGGATACGTGGATTGGCATGACGCAGCCGAACAATGGAAATGGACTTCTCGATAGCGCGCATAGAAACGCCTAGTGGTCTCTCGACCAAGTGGTCCCGCATTCCTGCACATCGAATCGTTCCGAGAGTTTCCAACGCAAATGGGCATTCAGCACAACATATATGTCCCGAACGGAGGGTACACGTTCTCCGGCCACACGTTCTTGCGCGCCTATCGTAGCGGGTATACATCTACGCATACCGCGATCGCGAGAGCTGGATAATTTTCCAATTGCTCGAATAGCCCCGCAGTTTATACGCGGATCTGCGGCGGGGCAGTCTTTCGTACCGGAATAACGCCCGGCATTGCTAACGTAACTCCGATCATTCCGTTCGACGTAACACGATATACCTTCTTCGTCACGAATTCCACCGATATGTGACGCAGAGATGATGAGCCTCGCAGCCACCGACTTTTTTTTTTTATGCGCGCTGATATTTTCTCACTGATACAAAATGCTGTTGAATCAACTAAAGACTCGGGTAGGGACGTTCAAATAAATATTTAATTTGCCGAACAAAATATTTGAATGCCTTGAAAATATTTTGGTGAAATCATTAAAAAAATTGTTGAACTGACATTTTCGCTGTGCCAACAAAATATTTATGTGAACGTTCCTGCCCGAATCTTTAGTCAATTCAACCGTATATTTTTATCAGCCTTTGGCTCTGCCTTTGTATTTATTTATCTATCGATCTCTTTATTTACCTATTTTTTATTTATTTATATTATCTGTACTTGCTTTATCCGCTTATTATGCTATTGCTATGTTCTGCTTATTATACACTGCCTGTTGCACTGTCCCGTTTGTTCTGCCTGTATTGCATCGGTCTTTAGGGAAGATATCCCAGGACTCAATAAAATGCTATCTATCTATCTATATAATATCGATGGTATGCTTCTGAGCAAATTAAAACTTTACAATTTTCCGATACCAATAAATTTGCGTGGCTTCACTCAGGTGATCCCCATTACCCCATTCTCCCATGTTCTCCTGTCCTGAAGTATAACACGCTATATTACAAAAGACAATTTTTATTTTACAATTTTTTTACATTATTTTACTCAAATTTAACTAATGTATGATAAGTGGTTCGTCGTGTAATGTTACATAACGATTTACCCTGTCACTCAGAATGACGTAAATTGCCCCAAGTGCGAACTGACAATGACAACTTGAATGGGTCAAGCTTGTCACACCGTGAAACTCGAAAACGCAATCAATATAATAAGTTTAATTTGGCCGTTGTGGAACAAATACGTGGTTACTCCATTAAGCTGTCACCCGAATCGATAATTTACTGAGAACTCTTTCCTCGGTCCGTGGCAATTACGTTATTATCCCTATCGCTACAAGAGTTTTCAAGCATATCTCTTCGACGGTATTACGCAAATGGGTTTTCTAAAAAAAAAATAATGAAAAAGAAAAATATCGTAAGTGTCGACAATTCACGTGAGAAACGAGGGTCGTACGTGAAATTTTTCCTCCTCGCGATAACACATTGTTAGAGCTAGCGCACGTCCACGTGGGTACATATAGCCTTTGGATTGGCTCCAACCCCGCCCGGGGCTCTAGACAAACGAGATAGTGGGTATACTATTAGAGAACCGATGCGAGAGAACGTCGGGCGGCTTAACGGGGTAGAACGTCTCGGGGATATAAAGCGAGTCGTAAAGTTAATCGCACGCAAGGACGGGCCACTCCGAATCCGTGTGGTGCGCGTGGCATTGCGGTTGCGTAACACGATAATTCAGTCGTTCTATGTTATATATCCATAACATGCTACTACGAAAACTTAGACGCGATAAGTGATCCAAGAATTTCGGTTATGGTGAGAAAACAAACTGTCGGTTCCAAGAGTTTCAATGGAACCCAGAACGACCCCCCGCAAGGACTCAATAGGATGTTTGTAACACATATCAGAATTTTTCTTTTATTTAACATTCGGTCCATAGAAAGAATAATTGGTTCACCGTCACCGAGCATGTGCACATATCGTTAAGGAGCGAGTCTCGCTGCGCGCTGACTTCGCATAAGTTCGACAACAGTAAGAGAAAATTGCAAGTACTTCTTGATGGAGTAAAAATCTGAAAAAAATCATGTAGGGGAAACCGGGACAAGATGGGCCCCCGGGACGAGATGGGCTAGTGAAAAATCGGGCCGACCCGGGGTGTAATGGGCCACCCCAAAATGATTTAAAAACATATGAAAACCGGGACGGAAAAAATAAAAACCTTTCGTGAACAATGATAGAAGCAGGAAAACGTAAAATAGGGAAGTGGGGCAAAATGGGGTACCTAAAAAAAAAATATTGAAAAAATTACGGGTAGCCCGTTTCGCCCCAGAAAATGTTCTGTTTGAGACCGGTTATAAAACCTATGAAAATATCATTGTTGGGTGACAAATAGTAGATTATACTTTCGACAGCAATGTAGCCGTGTTATTTGTTTAGGGGGCCCATCTTGCCCCGGTCTCCCCTATACTAAAGGTACTGAGAAGATTAATTGTGCATAATAATAATTGTAAAATGTTATTAACAAATTCATCAAAAAATTAATTGGTTAACAAATTACCCGGCAACAAAACTTTTTTTTTTATGAAAATGATTCGATTGTTTTTCTGAATACGTATGAATTTTTTCAGATTTTTAAGTACTCGTTGATTTTTGTTCTATAAAAAAAAATAAAAAATCAACGATTACTTAAAAATCTGAAAAAATTCATACGTATTCAGAAAAATAAACGAATCATTTTC
>JAPYZC010003912.1:0-11171 GCA_030522665.1 Ichneumoninae sp. A BG-2022a
ATTTGTTCAGATTTTTTTCTCATCGAGAAGTGTTTGTAATCTTTGTCTTTTTTCTCTCGAACTTAGGCGGCGTCAGTCATTGTGCTAGTACTACCTTAATTTACTAATATTTACTAGTATTTACTTATTAATTTACTAAAAATTTTCAACTGAACTTTACGCGTGGTAAAGTCTTTTAAAAGTATGAACTAAAATTCCTTTACCAGTCAATTTTTGTTAAGTCTCCGATGTACGAGCCGTTTCTTTTCCAAAACATTGGTTGACTGATCTCAAATAGCGCATCGTTTACTTGCGTTCGTTATATCTCGAAGGCGGTGAGAAATGTAGCATAGGATTTTAACAGCTGTCTGTAGAATGCAAGGTAGGGCCGATCAATGCTTTGGGGCACTTTTTGATCGAGTCGGGTCAATGGAACGGTAAAACTGTCCGGATGAAAAAGCTCTCTGGGAGTGTCTGTTGGCTCTTCGCTGAAACCGCAAGGTTGAACTCGGCGGGTGTTCTTTTGAGTGGTCGATTATCCGTGCTGGTTGAGAATGTGTGGCCCGTTCGCGATACGCCACTTGGCAGAAACACGGATGAAAGAGAGACTCAAAGCGAGATAAAAGCCGACAGTTGGAAGGCTCCCATGAAAGAGTCCGCAGTTTGGAAAGGAGGAAGGCTCGATAGACTGAAACAAACAGTAATACCTTCGAGACTTCCAATGCCCGTACCTTATCGTAACACCGAACTTGTTTGTGTCGTCCGGCTTATCGCTTTTTCCTAACGAGATCCTTTCACTCGTGTCGAAGCTCTAAAAACCCCCCGCTATCGGACCAATATCGAAACTCCGACTCGTAAAAGCGAGCTCCAGAGCTGACTTTGTGGTAACCGACTTCCTTGCGCATCTTTCCGTCGGACACCATTCGTCTGCGAAAACGCCCCGAGACTATCGCGCTTGTTACGCTGAATATGGTAGGTGGCTGAGAAAGTTGCAACTGGAAACAGTATTTTTCATATTAAACGAAGGGATAACAAGAGACACAATCGTTGGGTCTCGTCCAACGCCAAGGGTCGGTTTTCCCTTGGTATACTGAACTGAAAGTACGCGACCGGATCGCATTTCCATTCCATCGACGGGAAGAATGGAAAGCCAAGCTTTTATACAGCGAACAACCGGATAAGTTACCACAACCTGGTAAGTCAAGAAAATACGACCAGATAAGTCGAGATCGCGCCTTGGGGTAAACCGGAGCTAGTCGAAACACGGGGCAAGTTAGAACAGACGCAGTAAAAAAAATAAGAGATTCCATGCAGTCAGTTTCTCTTAGGGTTCTCTTAGGAGGGAGTTGCTACCCCTAACTACTGGAGTAGTGATAAGTAGATCACTAATTCCATAACTGAACTAAAATTCTCTCTTATTCTTATTACATGTGTTCCGAACTGCCCTGTGTTCCAGCCAGCCCCGGTCTACCGTACTTGCAGCACTTCTGTCTGCTTGGTGTGGAAACTGGACAGACCTTCCCTTTCGCTATTTTTGCATTCAAACGTATCGATATTTTTGCATGGAAACACATCGATATTTTTGCATTGAAACATATCGATATTTTTGTATTGAAACATATCGATATTTTTGTATGGAAACATATCGATACTTTTGCATTGAAACATATCGATATATTTGCATTGAAACATATCGATATTTTCGCATTGGAAGAGCGGTAAGTCAGGTACCTTGGGGAGGTAGAGAGAAAGCGAACTTATCGGGTCAATTTTCGCGCGACCTCAAAAAGTCTCATCTCGAACAGAGCAGTGCGTTTTGACCCGAAATTTCAATCGCCTCTGTTCTCAAGCTATGCAGTTATGTCATATATCAAGTTATGAACTGTTGGGCAGAACGGGGCAAAACGGGCGTCTATAATCTAACCAAATATATCATTTTTCAAATAATTCGTTTTGACAGAAACAAATGTTTTTTTAAACTCTATTTCAATTTTTACAATTCCATTTCAGGTTGACACGATAAAACCTAATATATTAACTTGCAAAATCTGAAGCGTTTCTTGCAAGGAAATATTTGATTGTGTCTAACTATAGATGTTTTTTTTGGCAGTCGGCAACCGGGTTATTATTGAAACAATGACTTGCTGACGAACTATGAAACTGCTCGATGTTCCGCGGCCAGGCAGGTGCTTCAAGTAAACGCGGTTCACGAGAATCTCTTGTCATCGATCGCAGTAGCCCGTTTTACCCCGGGGACCGTTTTGCCCCCTGTTTTCCTTACGGTTGCACGTACGCCGGGATCTCTCACGGGGCAATCCAATTTCACCAATAAACAATATTCATCGTTCAAACAATCAGAAAGCGGGATAGGTTGTGCGTTCAACGGTTTGTCGCGGGGCTCATCATCGCCGTGCGAGCGTGTTGCATCCGTGCGGAATAATAACGCACGCTTCGCGGGCGAACGAAACTTTCCGTAAACAATGAAACACACGAGCGAATGATTCGATAGCGCTGGCGCTTGGGGAAAATTGTCGCGCTTGCGTGTGAACGAGGTTTAATGCTGAAAATACGTGCAAGATATTCGTGGACAGACGTGAAAGTGATATTCGAATGTGCGAATTTTGCGGAGGCAGGATAGAATCGAGCCCGACGGTACATAATATAAATCATGAGCGTTCTTCACAATCGCAGCAGGTCTATTGACCCGCTGTTGGGGCTTACGCGCCGCATAAATGTCTGATTGCAATTTTAAAGGATCCGCAAACACGTGTCTGCACCGTAAAAAAAATAGTTCGAAAATTAATCAACAGTATTGGAAGCTCAGGTACATAAGCTGTTTCTGAAATTTCAAACATATGTGCGCGATTTTTAATTTTAATATCTGGTATTTTTATTTGCCAAAAGATCACATCGATGTTTAAATTAATGCAACTGATGCAAGCAAACTTCAGGTTCCAGTACATTAAATTTACAATTTTTTTGTACAGTGTGATCGTTTTTACCTCCCAAAAACAAAAAAAAAAACAAAAATTAACAGAGTTAACAGAAACAGAAATTCGTTTCTATCAATATTAAAAAAAAAAGTATTCGTTTAACGAGTCGTCATAATGTTATTAAAAAAAAAAACAAAAATCCAAGATAATCATACAAAATCCTAGAGATAACTATTTCTATACAGATCAAGCAAATCAACCGGTGGGCATGTGCGTTTCACCAGTATCAATCTGCATGATAACTCGGTACGATTTCTCTCGCGATGGAGCTTTTTTTCGGCGCGTCCATGGTCAGTCACGCCTTTCAGCTTCGCAAGAATCCTGTGGGAGTGCGCAAAAGGAGATAATTGAAATAGAGTAAAAAAAAGCGTCGATACGACCATGGAACGAATGGCGAGGCATGCGGAACGTGAGAGCTTGATGGGATTGACGGGCACGGAGGGGATCGGTGAAAGAGGGTAGTTCGTAATCGCCGACGGTTTGACGCAGACCAAAATCCGAGGGGTACCGGGTACTCCGGGACTGGCCGGCGTTGCGCTGGTTGCCAGCAATTACCATTCATTACTTTGTTGGGGCCAATTGACATAACTGATTGGTATTCAGCTCCCTGCTACCCCGCGCTTAAAGGATATCTCCCGGTAGCGGCAGCAGCAGCCGTTGTGCACCGCATCACTGACAGAGACTGATGGAGCTGAAAGGGTTTCAGGGATAGCCAGCGAGAGAAACCCGCCACGGTCAATCTGCGAATGGGAGCGGGACCTAATTCAGTTATATATAGATTGCGCCATTCCGTGGATCGAGCGAGAGTGGGGTTGCAGCGTGCAACCCTCTCCCGTTGACGTCGAACGTCCGGGACTCGCCCCGCCACCACGAACGGACCATCAACAGCCGTTGCCGCCGCCACCAACTAACGTTCAAATTTACGCGACGTATGCTATACCCCCCGTCCTATTTACCACCCCCCCCCCCTATTTTCTGTTGTTCCATATGTATTGTTAACTACGCGTATACAGACGCAGTGCATAGCGTCAGATTATCGAGCGACCCACACGCACGCGAATTAATCAACAGGCGAGAGCAATTGGAATAGTCAATCCAATATGTGATGCCGAAATTCAATCATCGGTCAGCTCTCAGACGGTATGCATAATGGAATGCGCGCGCACGCTTGGACGTCATTCAGAAATTAAAGTAATTAATCCCGTTAGTTTATCATCTCTGATTGATGGAGCGTCTCGTTACTTTGAATGGACGAATGGAGTTTATTTCCGACCCAACGACCGTTCGGAACCCAAAGCTACCGGGCATTTCGGTCAATGCACGATCCGCTGTGCCAACCGGACGAAAATCGACGATTGCGTGTGTGCGCCAATATTGCAAAACGTCAATCCAAACAATTGCAACGCAAATAGTGGATTTTTTCATCAACCGTCCTCGTGCGATGAGAGAGTTTCCAGGTGAGATTTAACCATCGGCATGGCTACGGGGCTGCGCCGATTGCCGAGGGTCTTGCACTCGTCCGGTGCTCAAATCGGTATCCGTCTATCCCGGGTATTGACTCGAAACCAACATATCGGCAACGTTTCGTCGTTTATGCGCTTTTCAGATAAAAATAAACAGTTCGGTCCGGATTTCCGGAACCATCCTCCGGTCTCCCCTGAGTGAAAAAAAAAAACCGCGAGAATAAATTTTTAGAGCTTTTGACGGAACGCTGTGATTACGATGGAGGCACTTTGCTCTCTACTCGGAGGGAAATGTAGCTGCGGTTAAGATAGATTCACCATCCCTCCTCGCCGCTGAGCAGAAGTCGCCGAAGTAGAGTGTACCGCGACCAAATTATACCGATGGAAAAGTTTTCTTGGATAATATTCCGCGTTACATATATATATACATATACATATATATACATATATATATGTGTGTGTGTGTATGTATGTCTCCCTCGGCGAAAAGTCGACTACCGACAAGATAGATTTGAGGCAGTAGAGAGCTAGTAGTCCCGAAAGTATGGGCGCATTTGCCCGACGACTTCTTCGCTTTTATCATCGTTTCCCTCAGTGGGACAACCCGCCCCCAGCACTCTGTAACTCTGGCTTCCACCCTTCCGGGCGGTCGTCCTGCCGACTCTTCTTCAACCTTCCCGCCATACCGCTTGCACTCTTAGTCAACTTATATAGTACAGCAAGCACGGTAATCCCGGGTAAGAGTCTCCGATGAATAATGAAAAGTTAACGGATAAATAGTCGCTAATACTTTGTGGAAGGTGGGCGAGTTCTACGTCTTGAGCTTTTATTCGCCGCATATGTGCCCGGTTGTACATCTCAGTGGCGAAGCGTTGACTCGGAAGCGTGGACAAGAAAAGAAATGGAAATGTCAATTCTCGGTTATTAATGGGATTAATGTAAATTTGTTTTATTTCTGTGCTAAGACTTTTCCTGATGAAGAAGTCATACCCGTCATAGCGCTTGCAGTCTAAGTTTACTTATATAGTATAATCTGCATGGTAATCCCGGGTAAGAGTCTCCACTGAATAATAAAAAATCAACGGGTAAATGTGGTTAATACTTTGTGGGAGAAGTGCGCGTCCCGCGTCTTGAGCTTTTATTCGCCGGATGTGTGCCCAGTTATATATCTCAATGTCAAAGTGTTAACTCGGAAGCGTGGACAAGAAAAAAAAGATGGTAGTGTAAATTCTCACTTATTCACTTATCCGGTTATTAACGGAATTAATGGGAACCACACAAAAAAGTTGTTTAACAGAATTCTCTGTTTAATTTTCTAAGTCGCATAAGTTCAACATTTCCAACAGACTTTTCCAAACGGATTTTTTATCCGTGCGGATTAAATGAAAACTTGTTGATTTGTACTCGAGATAACGTGGGTCGCTTAATGTTGTGAAACTTGAATTCTCTTGCCAATGACACCAACTTACACCTTGTACGTGGCTGAAACTGAATAATAGTAATGTCCCACGACGAAAATTCGGGGAAACTCGGTAAACTCAACAATGGAGCAGCAATGTAACTGAAAGTAACAGGCAATATCACCGTCGTGTTACATGTAAATTATGGTTAGCACTTTAACGGAAATAGGGACCCCAGTAATTACTTGTTTGTTGTAACATTGTCATGGGCATGTCATGTACCTGTTACGAAGCTTGGTTTTGCAGCCGTAACGCAGCCACATTTTGTAATATTAACATTGCCTGCTGATTCGTAATGGTCACAAAAATTGTTATAATAATGTTTTGTATCGGTTACACAATTTTTTATACTCTATAAGCAGGTATTCCATTACCTGCATATAACAATTGAAATGTTACATATTGCTTCCTTCTTATATTTAACAAGGAAGTAATACATCCCAAGAATAGCATTGTTACATCACATGTAACTTCTATGTTATGTTGCTGTAATGAATCGTATTCACTGGAAATAGTCCGTTTTTCCCGGTGTTCCGTTGTCCCGGGCTCTCTTTTGTATATAACAATCGAAGCTCCAACTTCCGAGCCGGACGTACAGGATATTGACGAACAGTTGCTGCATTAATTAACGCTTCGAAGAACAATATTGTCATATACGTTCTTCGTAATTAAAATACTTCAGCTTTAAAAAAAATACCCAATGAAAGCCTCGTGTACATTCCTACTAGCCACGACTCTGTCGAACAAGAACTCAACCAGAAAGCAAGTTCATTATTAGCGCTGCCTTTCTGGTGGAGTCGTTATCTGGCAAAGTTCTAATGCAGCAGAGTTGTAGCTGATAGAGACGTGTGAACAGTGAAACACTGCAAAATGTTTGCGGAATCCGCAGTCTCGATTCTCGACGTGTCTGAGATTAAAAAAAAATGTTTTCAAACTTTGTTGCAAGCGAAATGCTTCCAAAAGGTGTTCGTTTTTTTAAATAAAAATGCGATTGCGCTTCACTTTAAAATCATCGCAATCAAAGGATCAATAAATTTAAAAAACACTAAAATTGTCAGTACAAATGTATAATGACACGTGGTCGGCGGATTGTGAAATCGAATTTTTAATTCTCTCTCGACCTCAAACGTCACGTCCATACATCATTATTCGACATAATTCGCAACAAAAGATAATTCAAACGCTTCACTGTATTTCGAAACAATTTTTTTTCGCCGCTGTATCGACGCGATTCCGGGAAACAAAGGCAAGCGGAGAGCTTTGTTTCGAGTACCGACGAAGCCCGTTATATAATTCGCAGTTGAACAGTATAGTGAAATATGATTGGAGGGACCGAGTTAAAAGGATTGAAGCGATTTCGAGAGGATTTAGCTTTTGCCGTGTGCGTCGATCGGTTGCGGAAACTATTGTGCATGTCGGGCCAGTCAAACAAGCAGCAGTCAACGGCGGTTAGCGCGCGGACCCGACGGAAAAAAACGAGATTTGGCCGAGAGCTTTTTTGTAAATTGGATTTGACAGAGACGAGCGCAATTACTTTTAACACTTTTTTTTTACTGTCTCCTTCGGATTTCGACTCTTTTGCGAATTCTGTGACCGACCCCCCTTTTCTCCCTGTTGTACCGCTAAATTAGGCCGGCGTACTCGGTAACAATAGGTAACGTACAGAGGCCCGCACGGCACACCAATCACATAGGGGGGAAAAAAAAATCACAAGAGCTGTTGACTGCCGTAGTGTTCTCTCAGCGGAATTTGCGGCCAACACGTTACCTCCTTTTCGTGCGGCTGTGCGGTCGTCCCGGCCAGGCCAACACACGAAAAAGCTTGGTACTCTCCTGGCACTGGGAAATAAAAGTTTTATCGATAATTCTTGGTGTAACACCGTGAGAGAGAACCGAGTCCGATCCTGCAGGCCACTGTGCCACGTACGCTCGTTGCTACGTTTTCGCTTTGGCTTTACCGAAAGCTCGCCGCGATCCTCCATCTCGCACACACACATATATATATATATATATATATATATATATATATATATCTGAAAGAAACTCCTTGAAACTCGACGAATCGCTTCTAGGAGAAAGATAGAAACGCCGGGAAACTACATCGTACACACGCTAGCGATGAGCTTCGTGGATCTCTGGTTTTTTTTTTCTTTTTCTCCTGGAGATTTTTCGGCGAAGATGTTTCTGTTAATGCGACTAGCATTCCCGTCTCGTCGAAACTTCGGGGGCGTGCACCAGGATTAAAAGGTTTACGACATGCTTCGTAGAGTTTATTGGACGACGAAAGAAAAATCTCGACACTCGTAGGACGTTGGGGAAAATATGTGACGGACGAAGTAATAATTTTCTTTTTTTAATTAAAGAAAATTTCAAAAATATTAAATGTCTAAAGATCTTTCGAGTGTTTGCTGCAAACCCTCTTTTTCAGTTTGAGAAACTCAAATCGGTGTAAAAGAAGTTATTATTTAATTTTTTGAATGACAAAAAACATTCCAATGTGATGTTTCTTTTTTTTGCATAAAGAAAATGCTGGAACCTCACCCAAAGGTTTACTTGTATTTTCGGCTCATTTTTCTCAGAATAATGTGAATTGCCCTTTCACTCGCATTGCTCCGCTTTAACAAGCGCTTTAACTCAGCAGCCCCAGAAAAAGCCCTCGTATTCCCGTCCGTCGAAATTTCAGTGGCGCGCACCCGGATTAAAAGGTTTACGACATGTTTGGTACGCTTTATTGGGCTGTGAAAGAAAAATCTCGACGCCCCTACGACGTTGTCAAAAGTGTCTGCCGACAAAGTAGTTAAACTTTTTTTTTCTTGATTAACGAAAAATGTCAAAAAAACGCAAGCCCCTAAAGATAGTTCGAGTGCTCGCTGCGAGCCCTCTTTTTTATATAATACAAAGCAGTGTCAAAGAAGTGATTAATTAATTGCTTGAATTACGAAAAACAGTCCAAAGTGATTTTTTTTTTAATACATAAAAAAGAAAATGCTCGATCCTCATCCAACGATCTATCACTATCGCAACGCCCGACCGAATGATAACAAATTTAGTATTGGGTTCGATTATTTAGTAATAATAATCACGGCTAAATATCCCGAGCTCGAGCTGCCAAAAGTCTCTTTCTCTTCGAAGCTCCGATCAAGACCCTCGTCATCTCGTCAATCGATAATCTCTACCTTAGTAATTTGTCACACCGACCTACAGTACACGACCGCGTTTCTCCGTTCCTCGGGAGTCAATCCAATTAGGCATGACCGCGTATTTCCGATACCCCACTACCTGCCCAAGTACCTGCCCATCGATCCTTTCCATACGCAAAAATTGGCGGAATTACAGCAGCGACGATTTCATTCGCAGGTAGCAAAAGGGAGGGAGTCGTTTGTTTCCCCACCAAGCAGGTAACGGACCTTCAGAAGGGGCCGAATTGGACTTACGCGGTCGTAATTTTCGTAAATACGCGGTCGTTCGAAATTATGCGGTTGGGAGAAACGCGGTCGTGTACTGTATTCAGTCTGTCATCTACCTAATATCGTGTCTCTCAGTCAATCCTCATCTCTATATTCCTTACCCTATTTTCGGCTGACTTTTACTGATAACAATCTGAATTGTTGTTTGACTCATATCACCCTCGTCAGTAGCTTCGGAAACCAATATTTCCCGACATTTTTCATCTCATCGGCTGCACAGAACCCAAAATAACCGAACGCGGCGTGAGGTGGAGAGAGTTGGATTGTACGAACCGCGGTCAGGGGGCAAGGGGGGGGGGGTAGAAAGGAAGTAACAACGAGAACGTACGGGAAACGCTGTCAGAGCACGAGAGTTGGAGAGTCGATCGGGATAATTGGCGGTAACTCCGCGTCACCGCGACTATCACGAGTGTAAATCTTCTTTAATTACCGGCAAGCCTCGAATAAAGCCCCCCCCCCTCGCTCCCCAGCGTAGCGCTCATCGAAGCTTCGCGTTTTACTCGCGCCAGCGTATACCTGTATAGAAACAAACGAGTTGCACCGTCCGATATGGTAGCCGAAAACCCGCGTGCAGTACAGTGTTGCGACCGAGGGGTTTCCACGGCTGCAGCGCGGGGTGCCACACTCGTGAACCTCTCGCTGGTCCCGCACTCCAGTTTACGCGTATTTTTATGAACCTTGCGGAAAATCGAGCCTGCGATCGGCGAACCGTCTGCTCGCTCACTCGTAACCCCTTTCGATGCCTACCATAAAAACCCCTCGCAACCCTCCCCCCTTCCCTCCTCCCGCCCCGCTCGCACCTAACAACACTGTATACTATTCTACACGTCATTAACGTCCGTGATTCAACGATAAATTATTCCTGGTAATTGGATTCGCTCGGTGCATAAAATTCCCGAGTCAATATCGCCACTCCGGTAGGTAACCAAACGCTCCCCCTATAACTACCGCGTCTACTGTAGTACAGTATGTACTGTGCAGTACATACGTTTTACTACATAACACACAAGGTAGTCGGGTGGGATTTAAATTGCAAGGTTGCGGGTCCCCAGTGTTATATACACACTAGCACTACTGGCCTGTTTTCGGGTAGGGGGGGGGGGAGTGATAGGGTTTGCAGAATAGTTATCGGGAAGGGACGACACGTTGAACCGAACAGCCGAAAATTGTCGCAGTCGCGCACAGTTTTGCAATTGGCCCTTAGGAGGGACGATGTAAATCTGCTTTGGTAACATCGGTTGAGCACGTAGATTGGTACGGTTTTGTATTGGAGCTGAAACAGGGTGCGTTAGATGTGCATCGCGATCAATTCCCCGGACGATATTTACTATTTGCCAATATGCCGGTGGACTGTAGCTAGATTCGTTGTTTGGTTACACAACGGCGTTGCGCCATCTGCCGCCGCGGAGAATTTCGCGTTCGAATTTGGGATGACAATTGTATCGACACTTGTTTCGGGAGGGTGGTCGGGAAATGGGACAGAAGAGCGTGGAGACCCAGGGCTAAATGGGGGTAGACTGGATGGCGGTTGGTCGGAGGATTGCCCGACCGAGGGTGGAGGGTGGCGGCAAACATTATTAGGGCTCGGCAATCAGAACTGCTTTTCATTCGATAGTTTGCTGTACCAACAGCGCCGGGCGATCGAGTCGCTGATAAAGAAGCTCGCCGAAGGGTGAGGCAGGACATCGTGGTCGTAACAGAAGTGTTTTTTTTTTTTTTTTTTTTTTTTTTTTTTTTTTTTTTTTTTTTTTTTTTTTTATTGAAAAAAAAAAATTTAATTTCTTGGTCTTTTTTTTTTTTTTATGTTTTT
>JAPYZC010003913.1:0-11168 GCA_030522665.1 Ichneumoninae sp. A BG-2022a
ACCGACAAGCCTGGCGCGTGTATTGTGGCGTCACAGGGGCCTTAACGTTCGCGGTAGCTCGAGATCGTTTCATAAACGAAAAATCGACAAAACAAAAGAAAAAAAAAACAGTTTGTCGATTTTTCGATGACGCCATCAAGTTACCTCGACGTCTTGTAAATAAATCGAATTGAGGGTGGGATCACCAGAAAAATACGGCCGTTTCGAAAAAAAATATATATATTTTCTTTTTTTTAATAATCCCTGTACGAATAATTTGCGCGATCACCGATGAACGGGATTTTGCGAGAAACTTCTTTCTAGGATAGTTCGCAAGAGTATTGCAATGTCTTGCTTTGTGTACGTTCCGATTATGCAGTGAAACGTCTAGATTGAAAAAAAAAAATGAAACGGACGACACAGCCGGTAGAGATTATTGCGGCAATGTACTATAGTTACGCGTGGAAATGATGGAAAGGACTTTATAAAAGAGGATTTATTTATTTTGTGTATGATAGATGGAGTATCGTAGAGAGAAGTCGGCAAATTCTTCAGGATTTTGGACGAAACCTAAGTGCGAGACGAATTTTCCATTCTGAGGGGGGGATTTTCTTTCTTTTTTTTCGAAAGGCTGCTTCGTGTCAAAGTTGGTAAGAAAAAAAAGTCCACCTAAACGATTGAACGTCGGAGAGTATGTGTATGTGTGTGAAAGACGAGAATGATATTTGACGAGAGTGACGAAAAGTCTACTGTTTTATCACAAATTTAATGTATTTTTTAAGATACTAGAAAGAACAAAAAAAAAGAATGGTACAGACTACGATCTCGTTTGTCGTTATTACATAATTTTTATTATTCATGATACAACGAGAAGATACCAATCCCCGTATTCTTGATCAAAGACTTCCTCAAACTGTACAATTATTCCGATCATCTTAGTATAAGAGTTTTATTTTATTTTTTTCATTTCGACCGTCACGGTACAAGGCTCTTTTTTCCATCCTCTTCATCGACTATCCGCGACTACGACGGAGGCTATTTATAACGCGACGCGCATAATCTTCATTTCAATTTACTTCCTGTACCACAACTGTGTAGTCTGCATGCGTTTTATCTTTTTCTGGAGCTGAAGAATTCCGTACAGCAGAGCTTCGGCAGTTGGGGGACAGCCTGAAGAAGATAAGACAATGTATCGGATCTTTTCTAAGTACCGTGCAATTGTAGTTTTCCTAACGCATGCACGTAAAATCCCGCTTTCCGTTCCTGTGAAGTCAGCGCGGAAAGGGACTTTTTCCCATCGCGTGCGAGAAAAGTACTGCGCATACGCTCAAACGCAGTATGTTATTTTTTCACGCACTAGTGCGAATAAGTGCCTTTTTGTAACTCATCCATGAAAGGTGCTATTTTTCATCGCGGCCGAGAGAAGTGTAGGTGGCGCTTTACAGCCAAGTGCTATAAATGCCCGCCGCATGCCCACATCGGGTCGATTTTACTTTACGCACGCTTCTCGTACTTTACGCACGCTGGCTGTACAGCAGCACAATCAGCAGGCACGGAGTAACACGTCTTCGTTACAAAAAATATGCGATTGCCAAGTAAGTATAAAGTTCGCTTTACCGCACTTACATCGGAAATTACTATTCTGCGCCCACTTGCACATGAACGGAAAGCGAGATTTTACGCGCATGCTTTAGGAACAGAAGAGTGAAGTATCCTTCTCTCACCTGGTACGTAAATGTCCACAGGAATTATTCTGTCGCAGCCTCTGACGACCGAATAACTGTAATGGTAGTATCCACCACCGTTGGCGCAGCTGCCCATGGAAATGACCCATCTCGGTTCGGGCATCTGATCGTAAATTTTTCTCAACGCCGGTGCCATTTTGTTGGTCAAGGTTCCCGCGACGATTATAACATCGGCCTGTCTCGGCGAGGCTCTGAACACAACGCCGTATCTGTCCATGTCGTAGCGGGGAGCCGCTATGTGCATCATTTCAACGGCGCAACAGGCAAGACCGAAAGTTAACGGCCATATGGAACCTTTGCGTCCCCAATTTATGAGATCGTCGACGCGAGCCAGCGCATATTCCGCCAGGTTATTCGTGTTCTGGAAGGGACTGTAGGGCGTCTTGGTCTGCTTCTGGGACACCGCGGAGCCAGTTTTCTGGGTCTGGACATCGGTCGCTAGGTCTCGGACTTGCCCGCACATCGGACCGAATGCACCCGCGTTGCTTCGCACCAGGGCACGTACTCCCTGTTGCACATTGCCTGTAAATCACATTTTCATTTTTATTAATTCATTCGTTTTTAAACGAAAATATTTCGACATTAAAAGACTAAATATTATTATCGAAAATGGTCCTTTCCTCCGTTCACTTGGAATTGAGGTACTATATGGATATATATGGGCAAAAATATTTGTCCTTAAAATTATAATTTCAGCAGTAAGAAATCAAGGTAATGTGGAACAAACTCCATCCCGGTCAGCCCACACCCAGTCTGTAGTGAAAACTTTAATGTTAATTTTTCTAGGGTACTGAAACTTTATTGTCTCAGCAAAATATAATGCCACTTGTCCATTGATTGTACAGTGAGCTCCTATTTTCTTTGAACGCCAATGTTTCAGCACCCTTGAAAAATATAGCATTACAGTTTTTATTATCGACCAAGACATTTCACATGCCCTTAAGGTGACGTGAAACACCCTTTCATTTTCATTTTTAATCACATTTTCATTTTTATTAATTCATTCCTTTTTAAACTAAAATATTTCGACATTAAAAGACTAAATGTTAATATGGAAAATGGTCCTTTTCTCCGTTCACTTGGAATTGAGGTACTATATGGATATATATGAGCAAAAATATATGTCCTTAAAATTATCATTTCAGCAGTAAGAAATCAAGGTAATGTGGAACAAACTCCATCCCGCTCAGCCCACACCCAGTCTGTAGTGACAACTGTAATGTTAATTTTTCTAGGGTACTGAAACTTTATTGTCTCAGCAAAATATAATGCCACTTGTCCTTTGATTCTACAGCGAGCTCCTATTTTCTTTGAACGCCAAAGTTTCAGCGCCCATGAAAAATATAGCATTACAGTTTTTATTATCGACCAAGACATTTCACATGCCCTTAAGGTGACGTGAAACACCCTCTTTTTCACCCATCGGGTACTCAGTAGGTAATAGAAACTGTAACGCAATTTTTTCTAGGGTGCTGAAACTTTATTGTCTAAGGGAAATGGAGTGCTACTGCGTCTATCAATTCTACAGTATGCTCTCACTTCCTTTTAACGCTAAAGTTGGCTAAAGATCGCTAGGTAAAGAATGAAAAAGTCAGCAGCCTCGAAAAAAATTGCGTTTCAGTTTTCGTTACCGACAGAGGCATTTCACACGCCCTGAAAACAAAAAACCAACTCTATATGTTTCCATCTAATTGTATCTAATAAATCAATTGTATTTTGAGGTTATGGCAAATGGGTGCAAAAATAGATCAGTCGATGCTACGGTATAGTGTCGAATTCGACGCTTTGTACACGATTTAGCAACGTTACGTAACACCGGCAATGTTTGGTGCAACTTTATCTACGCATTATTATTCGTCTCGGCTTTTGGGTCTCTCGAAAGATTTTCGGTTTCCTTTTTTTATAGGTTATATGTATATAGGATTGCGAAACAAGGGACAATATCGCTAATGATAAATCGCCACACAGTTTGTAAGATTATGAATCGGGGAAGATTCGTTAAATTGTTTTGTAGGGATTAGTTTGTAAAAACTCACGAGTAATAACGGCAGGGGACAACATCTTTCCAACTCTGGCGTACACACTCGTACGCTCTGACGTCGGAGTGTTATGCTCGGTCGTCTGCTACGCTGCAGACACAGTAACGATGTCGTACGCAAGATGGCGTGTCGCAAAACTACTGAAATCAAGTTAATCACAATATTCAGAATTAATTACAAGTGAAATTTCTTTTTCTTTTTTTTTCGGGTGAAAATATTATCGCGACATTGAAATAGTGGTGAATAAGAAGGCTGTACAAGGTTGTTGAGGAATTAAAAATTGGCTCCTGCCAGATTCGAAGCAAGTCCGCTGATAGGCCGTCGAAACCGGCACCTAGCTTCGCCTGAAGTTAGTGTGTACTACCAAATGAACACCGGCTACGTTGGCCCTCAACATCGTGACAAAGGCGATGACATCATTATATCCGTTCTCGGAAACACAGGCGTCCGATAGATTTGCAAGGCTCGGACTACCGCAGTCGCAGTCCGACTGAGTCTGACGCGACACGACACAGCAGCAGAGCTTGGATCAATTCGGAAGATCCAGTGTACCTGGATCTACGACATTGTGTACCTGACACTTGGTTGTTGCGCGCGAAAGTTCGTGTCAGCAGATATACTACTGACACTACGTTTTTGGAGAGCTTTTCCAAATACTTGATAAGCCACACTCGCCGATTCGAAGGATTACGTTGAGGTAAGCATTATATTATCGCAACTTTTATACCTATGTGCGGCTTCCTATTCGCCCGGTGACGGGCTCGACACGTACTACGTGTAATGATAATCGCTGAAACTGCGTAGCAAGTAACTCAACGGGAATCGAAAGCAGGGTTGTAGCGTGTTTTTTTTTCTTTACAGTCTGGTTATTCTTTACATACAAGAGCTATAGCATGTCAAACCAGGCCAGTTACCACTCGGTCATAATGACTTTGGTGATAAAGTATCAAATTAACAAGTATATAAGCAACGTCTGAATGAAAAACCGACTAATGTTTTCGTTTCCGACAACGATTTGCACTTCAACCATAAAACAATACGTTTGATGCACATGTAATATGCAACAGCTATCAATCTACATCATTCGTGAGGATATAAATATTTAAATAAAAATAATGAAAATAAACGTGTTCAAATCGGACATCAGATCGCCGATATGTTCAGATATGATTAATATATGATCAGAACGATCAGATATGATTCATGAATGGTCATATATGATTCATGTATGATCATATATGAATTCATATCTCAACATATCTGATCATATAGGATCATATTTTATTATATATGAAACATGATCTTATCATATATGGACTCATATACGTTCATATCTGATGGCATATAATCATATATATTATCCGATCAGATTCACAGCTGATCACAGCAATTATCATATCTGATCAAGATATGATAATTTTTTCCCGGGAAGGCAAACGCCAGCACCGTGTGTACATTCATGCACTTTCGGACTGACCATTTTTTTATTATTAAATTCACTCAACCATTTTAAGAATCCTCCTTCGATTCGCGTCACAAACGCGGTACAACGTGTTATCTCTACCTACACTATTTTGTATTTTGCAACAAAGTAAACGACAAAGGTGCCCACAGAAGATGCCCGTACCCGACGGGCTATTTGAGTAAGGTCTTTATTTATTTTTCCACGAGAGCGGGAGTGAGAGAAACGAAGAATCGTATCGCGCCGACCTTGAGCAAAATTATACAAACATGATGCAGTCATTGTTCACCAAGCTTTCATATTTTTTTCTTGGGTCTCAAGACATTCGATAGTGCAACTAAGGGTCTGGAACGATAGGGATGACAAGATACAAAAAATTGATTAGGTCATTATATTAATACAAACTCATTGCAGCGTTGGCGTACACATCACGAATTTGACCTTCAGATTTATCGCTTAAAGATCGAAAGATTAAAAAATTAATGAAAGTCACTGTCCACTGTACCTTTTTCGAAAAGTGAATCGAGCCTTTCCTCGGTTTTAAACATTGTCTTTTGATTGAACGAAAATTAATTTGTTATTAACTTCGATTACTTAATTATTTTAATTTTTGTTCTTTTAGCGAGCGAGGGGATCAGCGTGTTTGGCTCCGTTGGCGATTACACGGAAAGAAATTACAAAAAGGTAATTAATTGCATACATTAAAAATATCGTTATAAACACCACTTAATCTTATGTATGTCATCATTATATTGCAGCCAAGGAGTTTCTCAACTACCGGAGTTTGACTTGCTTGATCGAGGTCTTGGAGAAAAAAAAATTAATATACATGGTCTAAAAAGAAATGCGAAAATCCCTCTGTGCTTTGAGATACTTAGGTAATTGAACTAGATTTTTCGAGGACCGTTGAAAAGTATCGATTACCGTTAATACGATTTAATATATTGTCCGGTTGATCGACAGGAGTCGTTCGGTATTAAAGACACGTTCTCTCTTAAGGCTCTACAATGGACTCAAATTCCGTAGTAAAGACATTTTTCGAAGCTGTAAAATCTAACGACATCCCCAAAGTCGTCGAATTATTGAAGACCAAAGTTGTCGACATAAATTTGAGAGACACGGAAATGAAAGATCGCACGGCACTTCATATCGCGGCGGCGAAAGGATATTACGACTTGGCGCGAACTCTCGTCGATGATTACAATGCCGATGTCAATGTCAAGGACGCAGTCGGGAAGATTCCTCTGCAACTTGCCTGCGACATTTACAAGATGAACATCGTTAAATATCTTCTGGAAAAAAATTCGAACGGTCGCCCTTACGCGGAGCGTTTTTTGAACGATAAGATCGTCGACGAATTGTTCGCAGCCGCGGCGGCGAATAATATCGCTAGGGTGGTCGAGTTGCTTAAAGAAAAGAAGGTAGACGTCGATGCGGAAGACAAGGGTGACAACAATCGTACTATACTGGAGATCGCAGCTCGTAACGGCTACGAGGAATTGACTCGCATTTTGATCGATGAGTTTGGCGCCGACATGACACACAAGGACGACCTTGGTGACAGTGCCAAACACATGGCAGATGGGAAATACCCAAAAATATGTCAAATTCTAATAGAGAGGGGCTGGGAAAATTCGACGGATGAATCCGAGGGCGAATTATCAGATAATGTTGCATTGCCTGCGGAAGAGACAGTTAAAGTGTAAAGATACATATATGTATATATAAATATATTTTATATAATAAAGTGCTTGATTAACAGCAAATCTTGTACATTTTCCCTCTTTTTCGTTCTTGTTTTTAATACTTATTTTAAATCTGGCCTCGTAAATCGATCCGGTGAAGAAAGAACGTTATTTATCGTCTTCATGACTAACTATTTGATAAATAGTAACAACTATTGATAGGTAGGGCAGTCTTACGGTAGAAAGTGCTGTGAAATACGCTACAGAACGCATTTTATCCCGTTCAGTAGTTTGTGTTTATTTTATGCTTTGAGATTGGCTTTGAACCCATTGAATAAAAAAATCTTTCTGTAGATTTTTAACGTTCGTATAATGCAGAGTGGTCGGTGGAGATGATCGGTGTTTCATGGTTACCGCATACCTTCGTAAATATGACGAAAATAGATGTAAGTATCACGCAGAATCATTGGCAATGTTTTTCAGTTACGAATCAGCGATTAGTATCAACACCATGGAAATTTCTGGTAATTCATTGTATGTTTAAAAGCATTTAGTTTCTTCGCTAAAGATAAAGTAGGCGGTGTAAGGATTGATCGTTACCCTCAATTAGTTTAGGGTAAGTATGAGAGATAAAGTGTGAAGGAAAGAGGCTGCACATGTCACATTCGATTTTTCACGCGAAAGAACGCGGTGTCGTATGTCGAGCTCGATCGAAACCATATTCCCAGGCGACAGTTAGATACGGACACGTACTAATGGCATGTCAAATTTACCGCTATGATACACGCGATGGAATTCATCGTTTCATGGAATGGCAAATGCAAACGCTATTACCACGTGTCCATTGTCAAGGACACTAAGAAGTGGGGTCATCTGGGGCAAACGGCACGCCTGGTTTGAAGATTTTCTTATTCGACCGGAAGTGACGTCGTCTGGTGGAGAGGTCAATTTCGGATTCAAAATTTCATTCTTTGACCGGAAATGAAGTCATCTAGAGGAAACGTCACTTCCAGTTTAAATATTTAATTTTTGCTTCCTCATACAGGAAGCTTTGTTATGCTGAACTTTTTGAGGAAGCCAAAAATACAGATAATGCTTCCTCATAGAAGAAGCTTTGCGAATAAAGGGACATTATGAGAAAGCGATATGAAAATTTCAATTTCCAACTTTCATGAGAAAGCGATATAATAATGTCAATTTTCAACTTTATGAGGAAGCGCTATGAAAATTTCAATTTTTTCATAATTAAATTTATACGTTTTCTGTAATTTTTTCTATATGTATCACGCTATGTCGCTTAACACCGTTTGACTGTTCTGTTATCCGAATTTTCGTTAATCCGAACGAGCTCCGGTCCCAATTGGTTCGGATAATCGAGGTTCTACTGTAATAATGTTTCTGGGGTTGTGGTCACTAAGCACTCCCCCGTTCCACAGACCTCTAGTCCATTGTGTACCTTGTTCTTGTGTTTTTCTCCCTTTCCTTTCGACATTCGAACCTACTTCTTCTCAGGGTGTCTTTAGTCAGTCCCCTCTCCCCCAGCGTCCTTTTACTTGTAGCCATGCTCATGATTATAGTCAGCCTCCTCAGGGCCCCAGTTACGGGGGGAAGGATCAATATTCTAGGATGTCGCCTGGTTTCATAGAAGCACACGTTACCGTCTGCATCCGACGTTTTCCCTCTGTATCGCATTTTTTAACCATGAAATTTCTGCCATGCCATATGCACCCAGAAAAATAATTTATTTGACGGCCACCGTTTATTTGGTTTAAGTAAAATATTTATTTGATTTAAACCAATATTCAATTCATTTGAGTAACTATTTACTTTATTAAAATAAATATTTATTTAAAACAAATAAATATTTGACTTAAACCAAATAAACGGTGACCCTCAAATAAATTTTTTTCTGGGTGTCGAACCTGCGGAAAACTTATGCCGATACAGCCGGTCCTCAGGTTTGATTTCTAGCGTCGGAGCTTCGTTGCGTCTCACCGAGAATGTAAACATAGACTTACAGCTATATACACCCGACACTCATACTTAGAATTGCCCCGTGCGAGTGACTGATGTATATATCTGGAGCGTGACGAAACCGCCCATGTTTTTATTCTCGGCGAAACTACAAAATCGGGAATCGAAACGTCGATATCCAGATGCTCAGGTCTAGAGGTGAGCATGCCAACCACTGGACCACCGCATCTGTTTTCTATAAGAGTATTAGTAATATTAATTTTACACAATAAAAAAAAAAACAGTTTGTGCCGTTTTAAATAATCGATAAAATGAGAAGAACGCAATGGAATTTATTGTATCGATGCTTTATTTATTTATTTATACATGTGCATTTGTAATCTGTCGCCTCACAATTCTACATTTATATCGAATTGCTAATTCAGCAATGAAAGTAATTGTCGCGCACGCTAACCCTATACTTAGAATTACAAATGCAAAACTCAATTCGTGTAAATTAATTTTTTCGAAGTTGTTCTTCTTCCTGTACGTGTTACTCTCGGAATGATACGATGGAAAATAGGCGAATCGCGATGGGTTCCTTACATCCCGGTGTCGAAGCAGATCAGCCTCCGCCATTTTTCCCATTATTACATTTAATCGTTGTTCGTACGGCAATTTTGCATGGATTTCGAAGCCCACATACCAAGATGTGACGCTTTTGCTACTTACGTGCATATCGAAGCTTTGCGCTACGTCGAGCAACAGACTGTTTCTGAACCATATACAACCAGCGGATGAATCGCGCTTCACGTAATTTATGCATTCAGTGATATGGGTAACCGGTAATAGTTTTTTTCGAAGCTCTGGGTCTTCGTCCTTAAGCATTGTATACTTGTCATGATAAACCGTCTTGTAACCGAATTCCTCTAAATCCGCTATCGTTTCAACATTGCGACGGAGAATCCGTGTCGTCAGCATGCATGCCAAGTGGCACTGATACACCTCTTGCACCGTTACCGCGTACAATAATAGACTCGTCAAATAAATTCTTGGTGCATTACTGTGGGCTAGATTTGAAAAATCCATGTTACATGTTATACGAATGAGATCGAGAAAGGCCGACGCGAGAGGCTGTTGAACGAACAACTTGAAGAAAAATGGAATGATGGAATAAACGATACCCAAGCCAAACGCCGAATCGATATCGGTTCCAGGACGGATTGTATACAGCGGTAACTCGCGGGCTCTGTGGGATACAAGAACTTGACACCATTGTTCACGTGGATACGTTGCAAAAAGATGTTGTTCCGTTTCATTAAATGATAGACGAAGCATAGGTCTTATGTCTGCGTCTTGGATATGCATCTCTCTCTCGCGGCTCGTGAATACCGGTGTTACATTCAGAGCGCGAAAAATAGTGGTCGTAACTCTGTCGTTTTCACTCCAGAATTGATATTGGCGCAACGAAACCGCCTTACGAGCATTGACGCCTAGAGGCATTCCTTCGACAACTATTTCGGAGCCTCCGAGGTCCTTAGTTTTATCGAAATTTAAATTCCCGCATATCGCCTCATGGTCTCCATAGTTCCGACTGAATGAAACGAAAATACTGTTGTATTCTTTGAAATCTCGCTGCCAGGGAAGCGGTGCTTTGTCCGTAAAAGGATTGAAAGTCACAATAATTTTTTCACTTTTGTAGTGGCAACACATCACTTTTGCATTTAAGAACTTAAAGTTCCATGCCACTAATAAGAAGTCTTGCGAATTGGCACAACCGGATGACCGATCGAGTATAAAATACGAAGCCATATTATTTTGCCAAATACTATTTTCGATATTCGGGAGTACGCTCTGTGAGAGTTGTTCCGAAGATGAGGCTTCTACTATGAAGACCGATAGTTTGTGTCGAAACCGGATGAGCGTAATATAGCGATTATAAAACGGGTTAATAGCTTCTTCTAAAGTGTGCGTATCGTATAGCTTCGTGATACTATCGATCAAAACTATTGGCGTCCAATGCCGGGCCATCAATGTTCTTGACAGAGTATCAGGCACATTGCCAGCAAGACCTACTCCATGGCCTACTTGGTCTCCATAGCAAGATGTCACGATGTTTACCTGAAATTAATTTGAATCGTTATCAATAATCAGTTTGTTCGCCCTAGTGGAACTGGTGCAACCACGGATTCGGGGTTGCTTCGTGGTCGCAGTCGCACTAGGGTTGACTAGACATGCATCCACGAGTTGCAATGACTATGACGAGACTCCGGGTATACTGAAATGAGACTAATCGCTTTGTTCC
>JAPYZC010003914.1:0-14941 GCA_030522665.1 Ichneumoninae sp. A BG-2022a
AATAATTTTTGGATGCCCGAATTCGCCCTATCGGATACATCAGGCTTTTCTACCCAGTTTTGCCACCTTGTCCGATCCAAAAATGATTGGAAAATTTAGTTTTGCCCAAAAACCCCGTTTTGCTCTGTTGCCCCATTTTGCCCCGCTCTCCCCTACTTAGTATTTCAAGTACAAAAAAAGTATTTGAAGTACCAAACAATACCCGGTACAGTTTGGAACAAGTACGAACCAAGTACGCGGTACTTCAAGTACTTCCCAACTCTCAGTTATTCCTCAAGTACCGATTTATTTTCGGTTAGAAACGACTGATTTAGTCGCTTTTGATCTTGCCGGTATTTCGCGCTGATCGGACAATTTTCGTCCGATCGTCGCGTTTCATTCGACGCTGCCTCTCCCAGCTTTCGAGACGAACTCATGTCCTTTCGATATTGTGGGAAGAGCCTGTCGCAGGGAGTGCGCCGTCAGAGAGGAAAATCAAAGACATCAGAAGCAGAAGAGACGATGAAGAAGAAGAAGGTCCCGCATTCCTAGACGGCTTACAGCGAGGAGTAGCCTCGCTATCGCGCCCGACGATCGCTCGGCTTCTTGTATCCAAAAAGGTGGCGGATTTGTTTCTCGGTTCTTATCCGTTGCTCGCAGCGGGCAGCGACGAGGGGGCGAGTGAGGTCGATACGCAGCATCCCATCCACAGATCTCCGCGCCCACCGCCGGGACCGTCGACGATCTCTCGTTCAACGAATTTTCGGGCCATTCCCGTCGCGGCCTCTCTTTTCCACCATTTTTATATACCGAAGCTCCGGAGATTGACGTCCAGCGGCGAGATGAAGACCGAGGTTTGTCTCCGTAAAATATGTGTCAAGCTACCGGCATTTCACCCGAGATCTTGTTACACTAAGAGCTTAGTCGAGGATCTCGTCTTCAGAAAAAAAAAAAAACAAAATGTATCCAGATTTTGATTCCGCTCGAACAATACTCGATGTTAATGTACAGTAGAACCTCGATTATCCGAACCAATTGGGACCGAAGCTCGTTCGGATTAACGAAAATTCGGATATCAGAACAGTCAAACTGTGTTAAGCGAAATAGCGTGATACATATCGAAAAAATTACAGTAGCCACATATTTTAAATAACTTCAAACCTTCATCACGAAATCCACAGTTTTCGTTTGGCGCAAGAGAGTTGTACGTCTTATCGCAGCAAAATTTTTTTAATGTCAGAGATCGTTAACTTACAAATATCATACGAGCCCGCTAACAATGCACTGAGAAAAATGGATGGTATTTCCTACTGTAACGAATAGTTCCCAGAGGAGGCGTCTATATAGATAGTTTGCTATAGTATATATTCAATTGATTTAACTATAATCATAGTTACAACTATAATTTTTGGTCATTGTCGTAACTGTAAAATATAGCCGTCCCCCCTGGGAACTATTTACTATGTAAGCGTTTCTCAGCGTGTGCTCATCTCTACCTTATCGAGGTTCGAAAGCGTTTCTAATTTTTTTCCGGCGTAAGTACATTATGCTTACGCTTAGAGGTCAAAGGACTGGACGCTGAATCCATAACGCACTAAACTACGATACCAGTTATGAGATTAACGAAAATAAATGTTGAATAAGGTAAACGGCCCAGTTTCCGCCATCTTCAATTGTTAAAGGGAATATTTTATTAAAAATATACGTATCGCGGCATTAATCAAGAGGAAACCGCTTTTCCACATGTCGTCAATTTCGTTTGTATTTTAACGTACACTGTATTTATTATTAGTATAAATTGCGATTAATGGCAGTAATTGGGACAGTGGCGGAAACTGGGCCGTTTACCTTACGTGCGAATTTCCTCAGCTGAGAAACTCATAAATACTGTGCATACGACTGGCGACTAGCGTGAGTCTATGTGAGCTCGAGCGTTCTTGAATTGGCTTGTTGTTTATAGCGTACAACAATGTATTGGCGCGCAACAATGTAAGGATACAAGAATTTCGCGCAATTATTCGGATAATAGAAACTTTATCCGAACCAGCGGCAGTTCGGATAACAGAGAGTTCGGATAATCGAGGTTCTACTGTATCAAAAAAGTATCCCCCAAAAAAATGGCAAAAATGTTGAAGTCTACACGATGCGAATCTCACAATGCTGTTAGAACATGACGACCCAATTTCTCTCATTGTCCGTCATTCCAATCGAATCGCCCGGCTCATTAACCTCGACAGATCGCAAGTTGTAACTCCGACGTGCGACGGCCGGCGAAACGCCACCACGAAATCGTCTAATCAATTGTCCCGAACGCGTCACTCGGACGGTATCGAAGTGATCCGATAGCCCGGGTTGCTCTTCGGTTTTCTCGTCGCGGTGGATTTCGGGACGATAAATTCGCTTCCTGGAGCTATCAATCTGGATCAAGCGAATGACTTCTGTCGATAGGAAGTCCTTGAGTGATGCGGCACGGAGGGTCGCATCGGTTCCAACCGGTACACGGTTTTATCCGCACGGTAATCGTTGGCCTGCGCACTACGTGAAGTCGCTGTACGTCCACACATGTGACCGAAACTTCCCAAATGTGAGAACCTTCCTTCCGCGAGCGGATTAGTCATGGAGCAGAATCAAGGCGAGCGTGCAAAGCGCACGAGCCGGAAAGGCCCTTGCATGAAACATGCACTGTAAAAAAATGTTATGAAATTTACAATACGTCTAATACACAAAGTTACATGAAACATACAACCTCGATATATGAAATTAGAATTCATATACTTGAATTTTTATAATTTAATCTTAAATGCAATACCCGCATATTAAAATAACCGGTGATGGCATTGAAAATTAAGACATCCGGATATGAAAATTATATTATTATTACAAATATTATAGAAATAATATTGTTTGTAATCTACCGGTAACGCAATATTCTTACATACGTGTCAATGAAATTTCATATAGGGTAGGGCGGGACAAAATGGGGCAACGGGGCAGAACGGGGTTTTTGGGCAAAACGTCATTTTCCAATAATTTTTGGATGTCCGAATTCGCAAAATCGGATACATCAGGCTTTTCTGCCCAGTTTTGCCACCTTGTCCGATCGAAAAATGATTGGAAAATTTAGTTTTGTCCCGTTGCCCCATTTTGGCCCGCTCTCCCCTACTGTATACGCCTAAAACTTCATATAGGGTAAGGGTGGGTCCATATTCATATAATAAGTCCATACATGATTGATTCACGTGTTTATCGAGGTGGGCCATATTCACCACTTTTACCTTACTTTTATTACTTTTATTACATATACCTCATTCGATGTGAGAGACTTTGGAAGGAGTCAAACTTAACCGTGCGAACCCGTTTAATGGCTGAGTTTTAGGACGCGTAGGTATTCGCCACGAATCCCCAGTGAAGTCGCTGTACGTCCACACATGCGAACGAAACTTCCCAAATGTGAGAACTTTCCTTCGGAGCGGATTAGTCACGGAGCAGACTCAAGGCGAGCGTGCGAGGCGCACGAGCCGGAAAGGCCCTTGTACGAAACATGAGTTATGATTGACTCGGTTCGTGGGTCGCGCCGGTAGCGCGAGATCGGCCGCTTCTTAATGCCGTGCAGCAATTAATATAAAACACACCGTGGACGGAGGCCGGGACGATCCGGCATCGGCAAAGCATTCCGGTGCGTCGCGGTTCACCGGGTCCGTTGATCGGCGGCCGGGCGAGCCGGGCCGGGGAAGACGAAGAAGAATGGGAATGTGTCTGCATATCTAATGCGATATACGCCAGGCGAAGGATAGAGACGGAGACGACGGGGAGGCAGAAGATGAGGAGGGACAACGCGGAGTTCAGCGGGGCGTCTCCGGATGAGAGGCTACTGGTCTCCCCCGTTGTCTTCTTTCCCGGGGCCTGGCAGGACGCGTTAACCTGGACCTTCGTCCGGGCAGCTTCCAGCGGCGGGAACGCGTCTTGGCACTCGTTACCGCGGCCCTTCCCGTCGCGGCGATCCTCCGCGCGAATATGATCTCGGACGGAGGCACAGCGTGAACCACCCCGCTCGAACCCACCGTCCTTACGTCCGTACGAGTTTCGGACGAGTCGCAATTTCGGTTTCTCTGATTCTCGCTCGTGGCTGCGAGAGGTAAGGCGACTCGCTTCGGCCCTTCGTGCGCGAAAGGCCGAAGGGATCGGCGAGCTAAAGAGAAACGGATTGAAGGGACTCGGAGAGTCGAGAAGCTGCGCGACTCCCGCAGTTTTTACACATGCGGCCATTGAATTAGCTTAGGATGTCAGTGCGTGTGGCCGGAGGGTATTTTTTTTTTTTGGTCATTGGCGAGTATGTATGTGGGTATGGGGCATTCCGTACCGGCTCGGAACGGGTGTGAGATTTTTGAAGAGATTCGAAGAGTCAATCAGATTTTTTTGATGTTTTTGATTTTTTTATTGTTTTTTTTTTTTTTGAGAAAACTCTTTGGAACAGTGTGAAAAAATTCTCAAAAACGCGGTGTTCCGTTAAAAATGGTCAAGCGATGACGCGTAAAAAGTAGTAGATGAATCCGATTCAGTCCGGTTCGAATCTCAACATTTTTTATATATGAAGCAAGTAGATTTTTAATTTGTGGCTATCAATAATTTCATTTTAAAAATCATAAATAATTATAAAAATATTTTTTTAAATCTAATAAAAAAATCCGAGTATTTTCGGGAGTTAGTTCAATCATATAAAAAATCGCGTGCCAGATCCAAGATGTTGGACCCAGGTTGAAATCGTATAATACGCAAGTAGATTTTTAAAATGTCGCGATCAATAATTTCATTTTTTAAATCATAAAAAATTATTTAAAATATTCAAAAAACCTAATAAAAAATCCGAGTGCTTCTGAGAGTTAGTTCAGTCGTATAAAAAATCGCGTGCCCGATCCAAGATATGAAGGGTTGGACCCACCTTGAAATCGTATATGACGCAGGTAGATTTTGAATTTGTCGTGATCAACAATTTCATTTTAAAAATCATAAATAATTATTTAAAAAATTCCAAAAAATATAATAAAAAACCGAGTGCTTCTGAGAGTTAGTTCAGTCGTATAAAAAAATCGCGTGGCCGTTCCAAGATGCGAACGGTTGGCCCCAGGTCGAGGTCGTGTGGAATGCCCGATACACACGTGTGTATACACGGACATCCACCTGGACCGCTCTTCTCACAGGCACAGAAGACATCAGCTGAGGGCTGTCAGTCAAAAGATAGAAGAAAGAGAAAACCGGCCCAGGAATTTCAAAACCATACACGTACACAATACACACATCGCCGCCCGCTCGGAATTTCGTTAGAACATTACGTAACAAGTAGATCGTGGGTGCCGCAGAAGTAACATCGAGAGCGGTTTGATATTGATATTAAAACCACACATAGGTTACACTCACCCGGACCCGTCATACATCGCCCTCCCTCCATCCGTCCCCGCTTAATGAGATGTATATATATTCAGTCGAAACAAATAAGGTGCTCTTTATCATCGAAAGAATCTCCACCTACTCTCCTCCTCAACGTTTTTGTTCCCGATAGATTTTATTTTATTTTTTTATTAAATCTTTTCAATTCCCGAACAGCCCCGATCGGCCGCCGGACCGCGTGCGGCGCGTGTGTAGGGTTTTAATATTCTTATTTCTTTTTTTTTCAATTTTTTTCTTATTTTCTTATTTTCCTATCTCGTTGATTTTTCGGCCGTGCGCCAAGTACCGGAGTATATCGGCTTCACCGAGAGACACGGAGAGACAGCGCGCCGTTTCTGCGGCCGGCGAGCGCGGAGCGCACGTCCGCGGGACATGACAACGAGATCGCTCACCTGCCGGTGACAGGGGAGGGTTCTGCGCTCGAGGTGGTCGGTGCTCTCGGTCGGTCCGGCGTGTGAGTGCCGACGCACGCGGACCCGGACCGGACCCCTCGACGATAGGAAACGCGGAACGAAGTCCAAGAAGACGACGAGAGCCGGAGGGAGGAAGACGGAACGATCGAGCCGGGGACGGAGGAAAAGGGGAATATGGGGGAAGATGAACGGACGGACAGACGGACCACCCCGTCCGCGAGCGATCATGTCCCGATCACGTAAACTGGCCGCCCTCTCATCCATCATAGCCGACCGGGCTGCCTTGTCACTTTTTAACTGGCGTGGACTTCTAACAATCTTCCGGACACGTACATACACATAGTTATAGATACATTTATGTACATAAATTTATGTATGTATGTGTTTGTATGTTTTGCGGAGAAAGTACTGAAGGAAAACTCCGAGAATTTGCGTGCTGGTGGAAACGAGCTGATAACAGGCAGCCTGGGAATGACGTACGGGACCGGTGGTGGCCGACGTTGGGCGAGCTCTGGCCGACGCCGTGCCGATAGTGGCACTGTGGGGCGCTTCGACTAGAGGATTTTCATGGAGAGCGATCGTCGGTACGCCCTAGTAAAATTTCTATATCGGGGACTTTTGACAATCTTCCGGACACGTACATATACATAGTTATACATACATTCACGTACATAGATTTATGTATGCATATGTGTTTTGCTGAGAAGAAATTGCTGAAGGAAAATCCGAATTTGCGTGTTGGAAGAAACGAGCTGATAACATGGAGGAGTTTCATCGTGGTCAATTCTTCGTACACCCTAGTGACATTTGAAGAACGTCACATCGGGACCTGATGAGCCCCCGACCCTCACTAAATATTCTCAATTTGAACCAGGGATAAAATTTGTTCAAAAACGGAACGTCAACGAAATGTCACTACTTAAAGTGTAAGTGTTGAATATGGCCTGTGTGGATTGGAACGTAAAATGATTGTACACAGATCGGGTCATATTCACCGCTTTCATCTTATATCACTTTCTGGAATAACGTACATTTTTGGGAGGTTTCACATATGTGTAGATTACAATGAACTTCCCGCCCATATCTCGAGCTCCCATTTACAGTCGGTCTGGTCTCGGTGTATTCCATATTTGGAACTCTCCACACGGATTCACTGGCCATCCTGCGCGAATTTAGTACGCTGACCGGTGCCCGAAGTTTTATCACATACGGATTTGTAATTCCATGTCATAACCGGCGGGTGCGAGCGGCGTTCGCGCTTTCATCCTTCCGTAATCCATTGCACACAGTGGGTTGAGTACCTACATGCGTGCCCGTATAGCACGGTATGCCCGACATCTTTTCTCGGCTCGTATAGTACGGGGCTAATTGCTGATTGATCATTCCTGAATAACGCAATTAGTCGGACTCGCGCGGAACTCGTATACGACCAAAGCGTATAGGAGTAATTACCCACCGTGGAATCAGAGTATTGTAAGCATAACGACAGCTCGCATCAAACTTCTGCCGTGCGGGCACGCCAGAATCCTATCTATTAAAAAAATGTCAAAATCCGTGACCCATGCACGGTAGAAAAAAAATATTGCAAAATATCGATGTCATCGGCTGGTGCAGCCTGATCGCCAGTATTATCCATTTTAATATTCGCTCAATACTTTTTATTATAAAAACCGGGCCGGAAACGAGAAACTTCTACAGATTTCTACGGACGACTTTAACACCAAACGTGTTACTCCAGAAAAACTCGATATAGCTTATTATAGTCGTTTCATAATTACAATAAGCTATAATAAGACTCAGGGCTGGGAAAGGTGCCAAAAATACTTACAGTGCAAAATGTTGCAAGAACTTAAAGTATCAAGTACTTTTTGCACTTAAAGTATCTCTCAAATACCTTTTCCAACTACTTTTCGGAAATAGGTTCAAAGTAAAAAAAGTGCAAAATGTGCAAAGTAATTTGCATAAATGGCTTCGCCATTTATTATAATTTTGCGCATATCCTTCTGCATGAGAAACTTCATTGATCGATTCTGAATTCTTCATAGAGGAAGTGATACGCAAAATTGTATTAAATGAGGAAACCACGTGCAAATTACTTTGCATCTTTTTCTGAAACCTTAAAAAATATTTAGGGCTCGGAGATTTAAACGGTCAAAATTTACCGCAAAATTTATTGTAAAGAATCGCCGACTGAAATGTTCGTAACTCGGCGTTCTGATGCTATTATTAATCTAATTTTTCATTAAAAAATAGATAAATAAAAATTCTCATTAAAAATATACCTATTGAAGAGTTTAGACAGATAATCGTATGTTAATAGAAACAGGACGTCATTCTGCTCACTGAGTATCCGTAATGCGACTTATACTGCAAAGTTTCCTGCACTTTACTTGAAATCTTTAAAAAGTACTTGAAGACCATAAAAATATTTCAAGTACTGTCTATCTCTGACAAGACTACAAAAAGCATTTGCACCCTTTCCATCCGCCACTCGATCGCCATCACCAATGTTACCAAATTTCCACCCGAATAATTCCTAAACACCTCCACGTCAACAACTTCCCTAATTTCCTCATCATCTTCCTCCGAGCCGCGTTCGCCCGCGACAGCGACGGAGCCGAAAAATCCCCAAACCCTCAAACTCCAAAATATTCAAATCCAAAAACGAAGTAATTTTCTTTCAGCGCCAGTGACAACAATACATCGCGTTATCGTACGAAACAGCGTGAGTAAATATCGAGAGCGGTGTTCGAGTGAAATGCGCCATTTACGTAAGCGCCATGCGTCACGGAGAATGGGAATAATCAAAGTTCGCGAGAACTTGGTGGGTTATGCGCAGAGTCCGCACGCCCGTCGTCTCGCCTCGTTTGTGGCTCACGCGCGCGAAAGGGTGCGAGAAACGATGACGCGTAGGGCGAGAACGTGAACGGGAGAAACACAGGAGAGACGACGAAACTAGTCACTGGTGGTGTCTCGTGTTCAACGGAGAAATAACACCAAAGCGGCACGTGCGAGCGATGATGACTCCGACCGCAACACGAACCGGCTTTACAATATTACAGTATCGTGAGGGCAGGTGGGCGAGGCCGTGCCATTGGCAGGCCTAACGAGGATCGGTAATTATTAGCCACAACTTAATGTCGGGCGAGGGGGGGGAGGGGGGTCTTCCCCCTCGGCCAGCCCTAACTCGGCCACACAGCATATAATATTCTCATCCCCAATAATCTCTTCTCATTCCCTCCGTGTACCCCTCTGCGTGTCTATTAATGCCCATTGTGACGAAGGCCGCCGCCGCTGCCCACGAGAGATCCCGACCTCGTTCACTCCCCTGTCAACCCCCCATTGTCACCGGGATCTAATGCTAATTCCCAACTCCCCGAGAGACGCGGACGAAAATTCGGCGGTGTATCATTACCGTTGTGAAATCGTGCCAAAAACGGCCGGAGCTTTTGTCAAAGGGCCGCTACTGATGAGCCGGTTAATTTTACGCTCGAAAACGGGAGAATGGAGGGTCATGGCATGGGACCATTTGTGAGTCATTTTTCGTGATTTTTTTTATTTTATTAATTTTTTAGCCGATCGGAAATTAAAATATTGCCACGGTGTAATGCTAATTCGTAATTTTTTGAGATGCGACCGAAAATTCGGAGGGGTATCGTTACCGTTGTGAAATCGTGCCAAAAAAGGCCGGAGCTTGGGTCAAAGGGCCGCTACTGATGAGTCGGTTAATTTTACGCTCGAAAACGGGAGAATGGAGGGTCATGGGTGGGACCATATGTGAGTCATTTTTTGTGGTTTTTAAAAATTGTATTTATTTTTTAGTCGATCAGTAATCAAAATATTGCCGCGATGTAATATTAATTGCGAATTTTTTGAAATGCGACCGAAAATTCGGAGGTGTATAATTACGGTTGTGAAATTATGCCAAAAACGGCCGGAGCTTTTGTCAAAGGGCCGCTACTGATGAGCCGGTTAATTTTACGCTCGAAAACGGGAGAATGAAGGGTCATGGGTGGGACCATTTGTGAGTCATTTTTCATGGTTAAAGTTTTTTTTTTTTTGGTCAATCAGAAATCAAAATATTGCCGCGATGTAATGCTAATTCCTAATTTTTTAAGGTGCGACCGAAAATTCGGAGGTGTAACGGTTGTGAAATCGTGCCAAAAAACTGTCGGAGCTTTTGTCAAAGGGCCGCTACTGATGAGCCGGTTAATTTTACGCTCGAGAACGGGAGAATGAAGAGTCATGGGATGGGACCATTTGTGAGTCATTTTGTGGGATTTTTAAAATTTTATTTTTTATTCAATCAGAAATCAATTTCGAGACCATTTGTGAGTCATTCGCAACTCCCTGAGATGCGAACGAAATTCGGCGGCGTATCATTACCGTTGTGGAATGGTGCCAAAAACGGCTGGAGGTTTTGAACCAGTTAAGTATGGGGTCGAAAACGAGACATGGAAAAGACCATTTATTGGTAATTTTTCTTGATTTTTTAATTTTTTAATTTTATTAATTTTTCACTCGATTAAAAATAAAAAATAATAAGGTGCCCTTTGAAATGCCTAAAAAAAACTCGCTGGTTTATAATAATGAGTCGTGGGAATACGGAAGAATGAGTGCTTGATACAGTGAATTACGACGAGAAACATTTCGACACGAACGGCGAAACTCGTGCGAGAAATGATTAACACTTATGCTTTATTATACGCGATGCAGAGACGAGGGCCGAAGACGTTGCGAGTCCGCCTCGATCCATCATCCGTGTCAACGGCGTTATTATGCCGAACGGCGGAGAGAGAGCGGAGAGCACGGGCTCTCGTATCGTTCCTTAACTATCTGAGATTCGCTGACTGCCTTCCTCCTTCCCTCATTCCGGGACCGACGAGCAAAGGCGCCGAAGAAAACAGTCGAAGACACCGTGACACCATGCAAATTAATTTTTTCGCGAGTCGCGCTCTACGAGACAACACGATTCAACGGTAGGTCGAAAACTTCTTCACTGCATTTTCTTTTTAGTGTCCGATTATTCGTAAATTAAAGACGTGCATTCTCGAGCGGTGAAAAATAAAAGGTTTTTAAAATGGGAATTTGAATTTCTTTATAGTTGTAAAATAATATCCTCGAAGTACCGGAAGCGGTTTGAAAGAAACCCACCAGCAATGTCCGCAAAAAACGATTTTTGAAGGTACAGTTTAAAATTTTTTTCAATTAAAAAAATAAGATTTTCGTATGCGGTATTTTTTATTTTTCTATTGAGACAAGTAAGAATGTCCTCGGAGTATTGGAAGCCGTTCAAAACAACAGCCCCTAGCAATGTCCACAAAAAAACTATTAAAAAAAATGGGACCTTGAATTTCTTTACCGACATAAAAAAGAATATCTCCAGAGTACCGGAAGCAGTTTGAAAGAATAGTTTGAAAGAACCTCTCAGCAATGTCCGCAAAAAAAAAACATTTTTTTATGGGACTTAATTTCTTTATTGATACAAAAAAAAACAATATCCTCGCAGTACCGGAAGTGGTTCGAGAAAAAATCCTCCAGCAATATCCGCAAAAAAAAATTTTTTTTAAATGAAACTTTCAATTTCCTCACCGACACAAAAAAACGTCCCCGGACTACCGAAAGCGGTCCCAAAGAAATCCTAAAGCAATGTCCCAAAAAAAAACAAAAAATCGATTTAAAAAAAAGTGAGACTTTCAATTTCTTTACCGACATAAAAAAGAATTTCCCCGTAGTGCCGGAAACACTCCGAAGGACATCCCCGGCAGAGTCCTCGAGGCTCTCCTCCGAGGAACTTTCGAAAAGTGTTTTCCCGTGGAGCTCCTCGAACCTCGTAAATACAAACTGACCCCCGGAAAGCCGCAACCGGATAATCGCCCGTGTTTCTTACCGAGCCGGTATTAAGGAGAGCAGGGAACCCCGGGGTGCCGGCGGTAGCAGCGGGCACCGCGCAAGATGAATGCCCGAATGCTCTCCACGAATTAACGTAATCCTTTTTAAATAATAAGCCCCTCGTTAAGTGTAATGAATCCGTAGAGAAAGCGAGACCTCCGAGTCCTCCCGTCCATTGTCACAGCGCGGTGGCGAAGTGACAACTGGACGAAGGTGGACGCGGAGATGAGCGGGAGAGAGCGAACGACGGAGGGAAAGTGGAAACGGAGAGGCCGGTTCGAAGATGAACTCCAAAACTACTCGGGACCGGAGAGCCGAAAAATTCTACCGCTCGGACTTACGTGGATACCTCCCGCTTAGCCTCATTATAGCGGAGGACTTGGATATTTGGATACCCATAATCCCCTTTCTCCGACTCCTCTCAACGGGCCTTGATCTCTACCTGACTCAAGGGTGACAAATAATATCGAGTTGCTTGTATACACACACACATGCACACAAGCCCGGAGGGATTTCGTGACCTGCTGCTGGGCGCTGTATCTGATTCCCGAAGAAGAGGCCTTCTGCTGACGCCGACCCGGTGTTGTACTCGGTGGGACCCGAAAAGCGAGCCCGAGGAAAGATGATCCCGGGTGAGTGTCGAAACGCCCCGAGGAATAGCCTCCGTTTAGAAAATATCCATTATATGTTTGATTTCGAATTGCGATACACATTCATACGACAGGGAAGTTAAGGCTCAAGTGCACGAGTTTCGATGTCGCACGAAGTTTTTGACAAAATTCAAGTTCAAAAGCCGGCACATTAAATACTATTATGTTGATTTTATTCGTTTTCAGTAAATTAAAAATTATTCAATTAAAAAATTATACAATTGAAAATTATTCAATTGAAAAAATTATACAGTTGAAAATTATTCAATTAAAAAAATTATATAATTGAAAATTATTCAATTCAAAAAATTATTCAATTAAAGATTATGCAATTCAAAAAATTATTCGATTGAAAATTATTCAATTCAAAAAATTATATAATTGAAAATTATTCAATTCAAAAAATTATTCAATTGAAAATTATTCAATTCAAAAAATTATGGAACTAAACGAGCCTGTTGGGATTTCGTGATTTGCTGCTGGGCGCTGTATCTGATTCCCGAAGAAGAGGGCTTCTGCTGACGCCGACCCGGTGTTGCACTCGGTGGGACCCGACGAGCGAGCCCGAGGAAAGATGATCCCGGGTGAGTGTCGAAACGCCCCGAGGAATAGCCTACGTTTAGAAAATATCCATTATATGTTTGATTTCGAATTGCGATACACATTCATATGACAGGGAAGTTAAGGGTCAAGGGCACGAGTTTCGATGTCGCACGAAGTTTTTGACAAAATTCAAGCCAAAAAGCCGGCACATTAAATACTATTATGTTGATTAGATTTTATTCATTTTCAGTAAATTAAAAATTAGTCAATTAAAAAAATTATACAATTGAAAATTATTCAATTGAAAACATTATACAGTTGAAAATTATTCAATTAAAAAAATTATATAATTGAAAATTATTCAATTCAAAAAATTATATAATTGAAAATTATTCAATTCAAAAAATTATTCAATTGAAAATTATTCAATTCAAAAAATTATGGAACTCTAAAAATTACTTTTTTAAAAAACGAGCCTGTTGGGATTTCGTGATTTGCTGCTGGGCGCTGTATCTGATTCCCGAATAAGAAGGCCCGCTTCTGCTGACGCCGACCCGGTGTTGTACTCGGTGGGACGCGACGAGGCAGCCTGACGAAAGATGATCCCTGGTGAGTGTGGAAACGCCCCGAGGAATTGCCCCCGTTCAGAAAATATCCATTATACATTTGATTTCAGATTGAGATACACATTTGTACAACGGCAACATTGTGGGTCAAGTGCATGAGATTGAATACGATCCGATGACTCGATTCCGCTCCTGCAGGTCGGCATTTTTTATCAAAATGAAGTAAAAAAAAATCCCGTACCTTAAACACCACTTCCAGAATTTCCCGCCCGAAAAAAATGACATTGATTAATACATCTATAAATCCTTCCTCAATTTAATTTGCATCTACGTAATTTGCATCTTCTTACATCTACGTAAAAAAAACATCAATACCCGAATTCAATAATTACAAAATCGTTCGAAAAAACGTATGTTCTAGAAACCCCCGCTCCCTCCACTCTTTACCGACTTCATTCGCGCCCTCCTCCGCGCCGTCGCTTCATACCACATTGGCTTTTCAACACCGACTAACGCCACGAATAAAAAAAAAAAAAAAAAACACGAATTCTCTGAATTCCTTTGCAGAGAGATATTTCCACCACTGTCTCCGCCTCTTTGGCTCGGTGCCTCCTCTCCGCCCTTTTATCCGAGCTCTGAATACCCCCTCCCTCCCATCTGTATGACTCGGCTCGAGCTCGTTACTTAATGAATGCACGCGGCCTTCCGGCGCTGCGGCGCAGTCCGGTGCGATTGCAACACACCGCACATGCAGCGAATCTTTGCCGTCGCGATATCCGGCCCGCGGCTCGTACGAGGCGCGCGCTGTGTGCGCGTCCTTTATGCACGGGCGAAAGAGAGTGTGGGATCGAGTCAATCGAAAAGCGAAACGTCAGTGAAGGAGCGAGGGTACAGGCCGACGAGGCCGGAGCCGCGGTGGCAGTAACGGCGGTATGATAGATGCCGCGGTGAGGCATGCAGGACTCTTTGATGTTCGCCGACGGCCGCATCAGAAGCAGCACCAGCGCCGTTCGGCGTCTATCGCAATGCACCGGCGTCTTGTGCGTTACCGTACAGCGCCGAGCGAAAAACCCGCCGTTGGTGCTTCTGTTGCCGCTAAGCCCCGACGTACGGGAAGCCGAAGAGCATCGCGGAACTACCGTCCGCGCGGGACGGAGCGGGCGAACCGCGAGGGCCTCTTGGCAAACTGGCCACACAGAAACTACTGTGCGAGATGCTGGTCCGTGTGAGCGGCTTCCACGAGCGATGCAGCCTCCACGTCGCCCTTTCACCGATCCGACTCCACTGCGTGGAAGAGAACCCGGCATCGACGAGCTCTAGCCGATGCCTCGGCTTCGGTCTTTCACGGGGCTTGAACGGAGCAGGCACGCCGGTGGGAAAGGGGAATGGAGGCGCACGTTTGGCAAGAATTTGACGTAGAACAGGAGTTTTTTTTTTTTTTTTTTTTTTTTTT
>JAPYZC010003915.1:0-19933 GCA_030522665.1 Ichneumoninae sp. A BG-2022a
TTAATAACATTTTGCAATTATTATTATGCAAAATTAATCTCCTCAGTACCTTTAGTATACATGATTTTTTTCAGATTTTTACACCATCAAGAAGTACTTTCAATTTTCTCTTATTGTTGTCGAACTTCTGCGAAGTCAGCGCGCAGCGAGACTCCCTCCTTAATAAAAAAAACCGGATAAAAAATCCCACACGTGAGGGCTTGCTCGAGACTACTTTTTTATTACCGAGAAAAAAGATAAGATATGTTTTTGCCTGAAATCGATGGACCCCAATTTTAAAGGGCCAATGACTGTAATCTGCCCGCGCGCGTTGCGAAGGGCATCAGCCCTTCGTCTGTTTATTCTATAATATCCTAGGCTCGAGAGAGAAAGCGAAGCCAAGAGAGGGTTGCATATTAGCGTACTTCGCTTGCAAGCGAAGCGAGATGAGCGTGGAAGGCCGACTTTTTCCAGTTGCCCGCAAGTGCGTCTGTACGTCTATTAATGGAAGAGCGTACGCACGAGAATAGGGCGCGCTACCTGTGCGTGTGTACCCGTCCCCGAGTTATGTTTATATTATGATATTAATAGAGGGTAATGATGCGTCAGGGCGGGCCAGCAGTCGGGGCTTTCCCCCTCTCGACGATCCAGCAGCAGCAGGAGCAGGAGCGTACACACAGAGTCAACCGCGAATGAATCGCCTGAGGCGTGCTGAGCGGTTGCTTCACCAGCAAAAGCTACAACAGGTCTCGTTGCGGATTATTAGCGCGCACACACGTCCGTATGCACGGTCCATCCAGACCCCCCGTCCGGGGGCGCTCGGGGGATCCCCGCTGACACGGAAATTAGTGCATCCCCGGGAGAATTACCGGGGGTGCGGTAAAAAAAAAATGTATAAAGTAGGTAAATCCCGATTCCAGGGTGTTCTGTGTTCTCTCACGGTGCAATCTCGGTGGGATAGCCTCGTTGCTTTGTCGAGCGTTCCGCGTTTGAATCCACTTGGCCGAGTCTATAATACGGGTCGACTTATAATAACAACGATAACAACGGAAAAGGCCGTTGGATGGACGGATTGCGTGTTTGTATTGTAAAGCACCATGAGGATCCGGAGTGAATCAGGTGAATGGTCCAGAGTTCCGAGTACTCGTCGAGATAAGTATATTTCAGGCGGGTCCACCTCCAGCTACAAAGAGGGATCTTGTGAATGGCGCCTCGGTCCCCGGATCTACCGCAGCGCGTAAGGTCCACCCCACATGGGCCAAAGCTTCGAGAATTCTCTGTGAATCCCGGTCTCTCGTGACTGCCGGTCCGGTAACATTGATTCCGTATGTCCGAAGGGGGCTGTTACCTTCTATAAATTACAAGCCTAGAACGAGCGAGCCTCATGGCAGAAGAAGCTGGCTGTGGGTCTCTTTTGGGAGTGACCGCGCCAACTTTTTCGGCCACTGGTGGCAGGATGAGACCTATGATTTCCTGCGAAAGTGGCAACGGGGCCGTCGAAGAGGAACGAAAGAAACGAGACGGTGGAAGCTGGACGCCGAGAGAGAGGAGGATGCTCCTCTGGAGTTCCACGAATCCGGATCCTCTGGAACACAATCGGGATTGAACCTTCCCGCTTCGTCTTGCCACTCTTTCCATCGTTTCCTCCTTCCCGTTCACCGGCGACTCCTCCTGACCCGCCGACAACCCGCATCTCGTTATATGAAATCATATAATTAGCACGTCGTTGCTCGGAGCAGGAGCGGCGGCGGGAGTTCTCGCACCGCGCCTGCATCGGTGGTAGTGCGATAGGGGCCGTTGTCGTAAACGAATAAACCTTAAGGCACACGAGAAGAAGTAACCGGCGCGGCTGCTCACCGTGGGCCCGGCTGGAAGAGAGAACTCGACAGCGAGAAGCGAGCGAGCATTGTCCTTTCCCACTCTGAGAATCGACGAAACCGGCTAACGAGGGGTGCCAACCCGACGAGCCCCTTTCGTTTCTAATTGGACCGCCGACTCTCCCTCCCCTCCCACCCTCGCCCTTGCTATCCCGCGGGTGGATGAAAACGACGCACGGCACCCTGGGACCTCGGTCACTTTGTTTCCTCCTGCCTCGAGTTGCGCCCAACCGTCAACCCTCAACTATAGCAACCGTGAAACCAAAAAATACAATGAAAAAATAAAATAGAGGACGAAGGAAAGAAAGAAAAATGAAACTGCGGTGTGTGGCATTTAAATTAGAATTGTAAAACTGTTCTTTCTACCGCTCGGCAGAGATACTGTGTCTCGTATTAAAATCCTTTTTAATTAGTCGCTACAAATTTGGAAGCTCGAAGGAGACCCGAGAAACGCCACAGAAGTGTACTCATATGTGTGTGTGTGTGTGTGTCTATGTGAGGGTGAGGATCGTAGATTACAAATTTACCGCATGAGCGAGGAGAAGCTCGCCCGGATTAGATGAAGCTTGCAAATGGAAGTGGAAGCCTGAGATTCAGCGGGAATCATTAAGAGGCTGATGTGGGTATGGTTGCGCGAAGACTATTTCCCGATCGACGAGACACCCGTTTATATCCAGCCAGTGTGGCGGTGGCTTCCGCAGTGGAGCAAGCGGGAGAGCCCGATGGTTCGAAGAGAAGCATTGCCGATGCCTGAGCTGAGCGAGGAAGCATCGTCGCTCTTTGATCTTCTCAGCTTCCTATATATAAACAGGAGGATGGCAGGGGAGGAGAGGAGGTGGCCGAGCATAACGTCGAAGGGAGAGAAGGGCGCACTGGAGATTCCGCCGGCCTCCGTATTTCCGAGTACCCCCACTTGCGTGGCTTCTTTCACCATCCGGAGCGGAATCGGCATCGAGGGATAAGGGATAATCCGCGAGCATATCGTTATTTTTGCACTTTGCGCATTTCCAAGAGAAACGTTTTCGTAATGGCGATATATCGATCGAATAAATATTATTTTGGCGTGGCCGATGCGATTACATAGCGTGGATTTATGCGGCGAAACGAGATCGCTCGGACGCGAGTCTACGAAACGATCCCCGTTCGAAGGCGGGCACTTTCGCGGATCTAAGTTAAATCTGTTATTTATGGGACGGAAAGGCTGACAATAGGCAGCTGACGATCGCGAGTCGTAGCTGATGTCAGTCACCTCGGGAAGCGACGATGTCCGATCACAACCGATTTAACGTTTTCGAATTCCTCCTCGAGGATCAAGCCCGTTGGCACGTAGGGGAAAAGTATAATAACAGGGGTACCCGGTAATGACGGGTAACGATAATAATGGAAATACTGGAAACATCGCTGGAGGATTGCGCGGGGTCGGTCGAGTCGAAGCGGGTGGAGAATAGAGGATGGAACAGAAAAAAAAATGAGAATTCCACCATCACGCCGATCCAATGATGTACGTGACCGCAAACCCCGCCGGGCATCGCGGTGTGCAGCTGATCGCCTTTCCTCTGATAGTTATTACGATCCAGTTATAGTTGCGAACCTAGCCGGGATCGTGATGGCATCGCGGAATCCGTCATTTTTTTTTCGTTTGTCTTATTCCTCAAGCTCACCGCGCTGTATTCGCCGCGAGGTTGCTGCCTTAGAAATGATTCAGACAAGACGCTTGTTACGGTTTCGGAGACGGTAGAGCGAACGCAATACCGAACGGGGAAAAATGAGGATTTGCCGGTATCAAATTCGCTCAGTCAGCTATAAAGCTTTCAGGCGAAACAGGTGATCCATACAATTAAAAAAAATTGTATGCGTTCGATTAATGGGCTTGGTCACAAAGTCTGGTATAGGTTTGTATCAAATGGAGAAAATGCAACGGCAATAAAAAAAAAGTCGAGAGGCAGTAGCGCAAAGTTACGATATCCCGGCTGCCCACACGATCAAGTTTTTGCCTCTGGCGCCGATTAGCCCGCAATTAGATCGACATTGTTATGTTAATGTCGGATAGACTGGTCGTCGAGGGAGGTAGAGAGGCGAGCGAGAATAAGCGTCGGAAGGGCGTCGGTGATCGCGGTGAAAAAAAACACGCGTGCGAAAGAAAGAGACGGTGAAAAGGGATAATATTAGGGTGAGCCGTGGGGAATGATGTTATAATATTTCAACACCGCTGGTCGTTCTCCGTCTCCGTCCCTCTCTGTGTGTGGCTGGGGTTGCCCGCTCAATTGATAAATCATTTCGTAAGTGGCGGAGAGGGTGAGTGAAGGGAAGAGCATAGAGAATATGAGACCGAGAACGATATTATACTCATATATTCGAGGGGCGTCCGGGATATCCCCCGATCATCGGCCCATTCACAAATCGAGCTATGACGATCCCAACGTCACGACTTGACTCTATCCTCTCGATCGAGTAGGCGAGCCGGAACCCGCACCATCAAAGCCGACGTTTCCGGCCCGCACGTCAACATTTTTTTATCCCACCTTTCAATTCGTACTCGACTGGGGCATTGTGATCGCTATCGTACAAAATACACACCCTCCACTGTACTTGGAAGGAAAACACGTAAACCCTAATTTTTACATCGAGCTTCGTTCATTTTTTGTAATTCATGGGTACATCGTGTATCGACTGCTGGCAGGCTAATATTGATCCATGAATAAGGTTTCTGCGTTTTTTTTCAACGTCTTTACTTGAGACATACTTGATTTCTTTAATTCGTCATCGAGACTACAAACCGGTAGAAGTAAATTCTCAAATTCAAATGAATTGACGCATTGTCTCCCGACCCACATGGTCGACATTGCCGTGTTGCGACCGAATTTAATGTAATTCAATTAAAAAAATATCGGACCGATGAAAATAGATCGTTCCAAAAATCGTAGAACTTCCGTCGACAAAAGATTTACCTATCCGATAATTATCCCGAGTGTTCGTCTACGCGAGTAATCGGGACGACAGAACGGACCGTCGTCGATCGGGACGGTAGATGGAGTTGGGGATCGCTATTACAAAACGAAGTGTCGCCGGATGTGCGCTACTCCGTTTCCCCGGTTATACTCTCGTATCCGCGAAACGATAATTCCGCCCGCCGATTTCTGGGGCATCGAAATCGCAAACGAGCGAAAATTCGAACATTTTCATGTACCGAGACGCTTTCGATTGCAGAGAGATGACATCCGCGAGGATTCATCGTCGCGGAAGTGCGCGTATGAATAGGCAACGCGCGCGCTGGGGGGGGGGGGGGGGGGATGGGCAATTCGGCGGTCGAAAATTGGGGGGGGGGGGGGCAAGGGGCGGTTTTCGGCGGCGGATTCGGGATAATTGGGATATCGCGGGGGATAGACCGACCGCATGCAATTGATGGGGTGCAAATGGGGTCGACCGCGCCTCTTCTAACTGCTGTCGTATTACACGCGTGTCATATTTATTTAATATACCCACACACACACACACGGGCGCACGCGCAGGGCGAAATAGCCGGAACCTTGCGGAGCACTTTCGGTGTATGCGCGGCTCCACCGATCCCGTTGGCCCTCGACCACCAGCGCATTACACGCGTTATTATTTCTGATGCTTATGGCTTTATGTATACCCGGTATTCATATATGTCTATACGGTGGGTATGGGGCCCACCCGAGGGGTTATAACCACTGCCCGCTCCGCGCTAGTCAGCGAACCAGTCGGCGATATTCTATTGTGCGGGGCAAGTGTGCCGTTTAGGCGCTCGTAGAGAGACGGAGAGAGGCCGAGGCATACGCACCGGTTTTCTCGCTGGGGTGAACACGATATGCACCATCACGCGAGAGCCCTCTCTCGCTCGTACGGTCACCCGGGACTCGAAATGCTATATGGATACTACTGTATCCACAGCCAGATTAGACCCAACCAGCATGCGGCGCTCGGAGCTGCCAGCAGCCCTTGCCTATTTTTGAACTATACACATACGTACACATATGTGTGCATAGGGCACTTATGTATAATCTGAACGGTTCGCAGAGCAATGCCAGAGCGGACTAACGATACGAGCGACAAATATAATTCAAGTTGTTTGGCCACTCACTTTGACGATTTTACTCGATTTCCGCCCGATTGAATTGGAGAAGTGAATTACGGACGATAGTCGAAGGGACTTACCTGAAACAGAGAAAGTTATCGTTGATTAGAGACACAGTTATGGTTGGGAATATTTTTAAAAAGATTTTTATGAGATTCGAAAATTGGTGGAGTGAAACATGTTTGGGCATGGCGGAGATGGTAGAGCAGCGTTGGAATCGCGGGTCATATTTTATCGTCGTCGTTACGACGAGGGCCTCGGTCTCGGCAGAAGCAACGACGAGAGCGAAGTTCGTGCGAGGCCTCCTCCTCGTCAAGTCTCTTTAGAGATGCGGGGCACACAGTATAACGTTACGAGGCACAGGGACCCATTACCCGATATAATAAAATTCGCCCAAAAAGCCGGTTAGTCGAGGAAGGAAGGGGAGCGGGAGCGCCCTCGAGGAACGTCGGGGCATTGGCGTGGAGAGCACCCAGCTCTGCCAATTTATGTGTATACATATATATATTTATATTTTGGTATATATGTATATCTTTTTTTTTACCACTCGCGCCATTGAAAAAAGCGCCCGCGGCATCAATAATTCACGCGATACTTAAATAATAAAAAAAATAAGAGGCGTGCTTCGAAAAAGGCTTATCGGTCGCCAATATTCAAGCGTGGGCTTTTTCAATTAATTATCCCCATATTTATCGAAAAAAAATTTGGCGAACGCGCTCGTTACCGGCGGTCGCGCGGGCGCGCGCTCGGCGCACAGCTCGTTTCATCCGTTCATTTATTCATTTTTGCCTTTACTGAATGAAATTTTTATGCATGATAATGGTGTCCGCGCGGTATATACGGCCACCTCTCGCTCCCTCGCTCGCACGAATACCATATCATTTCGACACGCACGTACTAACTCAAACTCATCCGGGGTATCGTGATAATATACCCGCGAAGCGTCGCGGCCGAACCAGATTAACACGGACTTTATTCAAATCCTTTAATGCCTGTTTATCATAAGGTAGTTTAAACGGGGAGATCGGTGGAATTATAACTCACACGTAACTTTTTATTAATTCGATGAAAGTCGCAATGCTCTGTTTTTAATTTATTTTCATCAAATACGATCACCAATGTCACGGTTATATACACTGAGAGAAGGATCTGATATAAATTGACATAAGTCTTGTGAAAATCGACAGAACTTTCAGGTTTATGGGAACTACAGCGACATCTTCTTCGTTCTAAACTTAACACATTCTGCTAGAAAATATAGTCTGTACCGTATGTAGGTTATACCGGCATATATCAAATTTTGTTTATATTCATGTTCTGTTTATGTTATATTTATGTTTTCAAGTTTTTTTTATTCCTGCATACAAAAATGTGACGGTCGAATTTCTCAGTATATTAATTGAATTTCGTTTTATGTATTTATTTTAATAGCTTCCGTTTTATGTAATTTAATAGCTTTGTACAAACAGCCAGACACGCAAAATTTTGGAAAAAATTACCATATGGTTTGGGTAAAAATTGCTACGGCCGCTGTGAAAATTTCATAACGGTGGCGCCGTATAATGTCGGCCGGTTGAAATTTACCATGCGACTTGATAGTTTTCCCGAGATCCTTCTCTCGGTGTACCGGGACAAAACATCTGTCGGATTCGTATTCAAAGCGAAGAAATATATCGTCAGATTTATTTCGTATAAATGATAAAAGCCATATATCACTGTGTCACATTACAATAGGCTCCTGATGAGCCCGTGTCTGCAAACACTATACAGCCTACCTACAACATTTCATCTGATCTCCCGCTTCGAGCAAAAAAAAATACATATATATATATAAAAAATCAATTTCCGTCGGATTAGCCGATTGAAATTATACTCAAGCTTGCGAAGCGCGCCGATATCGATGGTGAATTAAAAAAAAAAGCAGAACCTAGCGGGGCGGCAACAAGTCGTGCAGGTAATTGCGAGACCCCGTAAGGCGGCTGTCACCAATGTAAACAGATAACGCGGTCGGGGGGACTCGGCGTTATCGTTCAACGGCATAGTTGGCTTTACTTCCCGTACAGCAACATATTACGCCGCGCGATAACTCGTGTATAAAATATGAGCGTAAAATAGAGAAATACGTTTACACGTACAACATCCGCACACGCCGACTGTTCCGGAGTGGGGTTGAGTTAAGTGTCCCGATGTTTGACAAGAAAGGTGCCAGAATCTGGGTAGTCGTAATGACGCGGGGGGAATCCGAGTGTCGGGGAGGTAGGTTGGTAGGTCGTTCTGTTTATATGCGCTATATTGTTCATAAATTAAGTATATAAAACCGTCTCGCGTGAGAGTAGGTTGGTGCGCAAGCGGGAGACTCCGGGCGGCTCTTTTGATCCCGCGAGATACGCGCGCGCTCGGTAACGTTGTGCCTCGGTTGCCTGGTTATTCCCTCACGTATTTACAAGCCACACTACTCTCACAGGAAGAGTGGGAGGAGAAAGAGGAGATCGGGAGAGTGCCCCGGTGAGTGAATAAGCGGTGAGAGCCGAAGGGGAAGCGTCGCGGAGAAAACCCAGATAGAACACGACGACTATTGTGCGTAGATTTTTTTTCTCGCTGGACCACGTCGAGGTGTTTTTTTGTAAATACATAAATCAATACAAAAATAGATAGCGAAGGGAGACGCGGTTACACGGACACTTTTAATACGACTAATCGAAAAAACATTTCACGCATTTGTGTAATCTGTATGAGCAGCGATTTAATCGAATATTCAACGCGAGAAACTCATGTCTTGTCGCGCGAAATACATGAAGTATGGGAACGGAAATATAAGAATCGAAATAAAAAGGAATGAAAAAAAAAGCAAAAACGGAAAAAGCAATGGAATTTCTATTGTCGTAGGAAAAACATGTCGCCTCCTCGATGCAGCCGAGTCGAGGTCGTGGCCATTGTTGTTTCTTCGATCGGCTATTATAATTCCGTATTGCGGGCACGTTAGAGAATTCCGATTGATGAAATCTTTCGCGTTCGTGAATTAGAATTACCGATGGTGTATTTGCGCGGGTACGGCGAATAATACGAAAGCCCGTGAAGAAGTTTTCGTATTCGCTGTCGCTCTCTTTCTCACTGTCGATGGAAACGATCTACGTGACCGTCGGAAGAAAAAAAAAAGAAGAAGTACAACAAAAAAAATCGCGCGAGCTCTCTTAACGATTTGCTATTCATCGCATCCTTGCGCGCGATTCAAGCGATTAAACATATATATATATATATATACACATATAGCAGGGCGTGTATGAGAGTTATTCATACGTGTGTGCAGTCGAATCACGGCGGCGTACACACTGTCAACTCGCGGGGATGTAGGTAAGTATGCAGATTTAATATACGTAAGCTTAAATCTACTACACATGTGTATTATATGTATATATATATGAGGTATCGTATTATTATTGGGCGGGTCATTGGCGCTGGCCGTGATGCCGTGATAAATTATTAAAAGCGAATTCCCGCGCGCGGCTCGGCCAATTATTGACGAAACCACCGGTGGCCGCCACGCGGATCCTGGTCGTTAGGGTAGTTAACGAGTTCGTGGCACGTGACGCGCGGTACTCACTCTCTCTGTATCTCGCTGCGAACCACCGCCTATTCCCTTCTCATCCTCCGCCACTTCATTCTCGTTTCTCGTGCGTGTGTCTCGTTCGTGTCCGCGCAATCATCGCCGCGCCGTTTTCGCGTGTATCCGATGACGCGACGACGCACACCGAGAGAGAGCGACGGCGATGGAGGGAACCTTCGGAGATTGAGAACCCCTGCAGCCGGCACGTCCGGTGGGGAGCTCGCGCCGGCGCGAACCCGCGTGGCTCCTCTCCGCCGGGGAGAGCCCGCAGAATAAGGGGTCTCTCTCTTTCTCTATCCTCCTCGTCCTCCTCCTCCTCATCCTTCGTCGTTCGTACATAGCCGACGTCTCCACAGTCGCCGCAAGGCTGCTGCACGAATTTAGAATTTATCGGGGAGCCGCGCGACTGCTCAATGGCGTTCGAGCATTAAAAAAAAATAAAAAAATAAAAAAATAACGAAAGAAATTCGACTACAGTTTCATTGAGGGTTGAACTCGCCATGGTGATGTGGGTCTATCGAGGAATCAATTAATTAATGGCAAGTACGAACTCTCTCGAAGATCTCATTATTTTTATTTCTTCGAATTGTTAGGGTCCAAAATGCACGATCAGCCGGTAACAGGAAAATCATGATCAACCAATGGGAAGATTGTCTTGTGGAAAACAAGGGAAAAAGATGTTGCTGGAACGAAAGGGTTGAGAATCTCTGTGCGATACGTCCGGTGAGGACTGTCGGTCCGCGTGGCTCCGAGCCGGCAGAAGAGGACCAAGAGGAGGAGGGAGGGAGGGCTCGTGTACGGCAACTGCAGGAGCACTCCGCGAGACTGCGAGGGGAAGGACGCGAGGGCCGCGACTCGGTTCCAGGGCCGTGCTTGGATTTCCATGACCCCCATGAACGGCATCGTCGTAGCCGCTGTGAATTCGGTCACAACTTCAACGACGAGAGCCCCTTTCCTTCCTTCCTACTCTTTTTTCACATTTTTTTTTCCTCCCGTTCTCTCCACCCCCTCCCGCTCCCCTCCCCGACGACCGAATTTTATTGGCTCACTTGAAATTGAAGTCCTTCGCCTTCCGAGAATATCGTCGCGGGGTTTGGGGAGCCGCCGCGAGAGAAAGAGAGATTCGAAATGATTTCGACGGTAGACAAAGCCCTATTCGTCTCTGCTCTGCTGGTGGACTTTTTTCTTTTTTTTTTCACTGTTTGTTATTTCTTCGAGAAACAAGAGGCACCGGGACGGAACGCAAGCGTCGGTCCACGGTTAAGCGAGCAACGAAACTTGGCGCGGGGGTTTCTATTTCGCCGGGACTTCCCTCCGTGGGATAAAATCTATGAACAAAGATTCCCTTCACCGAGTAACGAACAAACCGCCGCGAGAACCGCGCAACCTTTCTCGGAAATAATTCCGTATCATATATATTTCATCCGCGATAGACAATTTCGTCGAATTAAATAGTCGGGGAGCGCTCGGGTTGGGCTTTCTCGAGTTTCGATCGATCAATTTAATTGATCCTCTCGATGCCTTACAAATTTTCACCCCTTTCACATTGGAGCACCGTCTCCGGCCCTGTGACCGGAGAACGCGTATATAGTCCACGCCGCTACTCGAGAGTGAAAGAGAACTCTTCGGGACGAGGAGGAGGGATATGTGGACGCGAAGCCCCCGTGGACGTGCGAGCGAGTTAAACGAAGGTGCCGAGGGAAAAAAGCAGAGCTGAACCGAGTGTGTTGGTTCATTCTCTCCGTGTGTTGGCCGTGGTGGTGGACAAGGCTGATGGATCATGTCGCTGAGTCCGCCCGGGCAACCACGTCGGTAACGAGGAGCGAGAGAGGGGGAGTTTGCGCCTCGCCCGAGTATACACGGAGAAGTTTTAGTCGCCGGCAGAAGCAGTTTCAGCTCCAGCAACACCCACTGCCATCGGGCACTTTCGCTCGAGCGTTTCTCCTCTCGCTCGCGTCTTCCCGTCGCCGTTCACTCCGCCTCTCTCTCGCCTTCCCGCCGATAAGTTCTCTCCCGGTGCTCCATCGCTTCTTCCTTTCCCTCTCGGTCTTCGCGACGTCGCCGGATCGCCGTTCGTACTTCCTCCCGTTGTACTCGCTCGGAGGCTCGGTCGGTAAACGCGTCGCGAAAATTCTGCACGTGCGAGACGAGCCCGTCTCTCCTCGGTGGAGATTGCACGTGTTCCGGTCGCGCGTTATTGACGCCTGCGGATGTGCGCCGGAAGGCGCGCGTAGGCGTTGCCGTCGCATCGTTGAAACAGCGCCGGCTCGCGTGCTCCCTCGACTTTATCGCTCGGACACCGAAGCCCATGGATTTCGAAACCGCCGCCGCGATAAATAAATCCCGAGGCTTGTTTGGACTCTTCGTAGCTGACCGAACCGGCGCGATATCGTTCACGAAATGCCCTCGGAAAATACTGCCCCGACATCCGAAATGGAATTCAAATATACGAAATATGCGAAACGGAATTCAAATATACACTCAGAAAAATATTGGTATTTGAATTAGCGGATTAATATTGTTAATACATGCCGTGTCATTCTTTTATTTCATACCGCACTGGGCAAAAAAAATAACATAGTAATATAGTTCGAGTGATCGCACTCACTTTCGACTGTTCAATGTTATGTCCCGAGGGAACGTCTATATTTTATAGTTAGGGCAATAATAACAGATTATAGTAGCAAATATAATTGTAGTTTAACCAACTGAACATTTTTCAAAAAAAAATATATGAACAGCCGTTCCCTTGGGGAATTTTTTTCGCACAGTAGAAATACGAATATTTTTTCTCAGTGCGGGCATCGCACGTCGAATGACCGGGTACCCAAATTTCCTGAAGGCCGCAAAAAGCATCGCTAGTCACGAAGCGAGCTCGGGCGTTTGCAAAAAAAGGGTTTTCAGCGCCTCGTCATAATAATTACAATTTGTTCTTTTTTTTTTTTTTTTTTTTCTCATGAAAAGAAATTCGTTCCCGCACGTAAATGGGGGTATTCGATGGTGACTAACTGTAACACGTATACGTAAATTGCGGCGATGTGTATTACCGTAAAACGGCGACAGCGACGACGACGACCGGGACACCACTTCAATCGCGTGACTTTTCACATGTCGGCGGTTGGTGCGTGACGCCACTTTGCTTACCGCGCCAACCAAGGTCGTTCTCGTCGTCGTCGTCGTCGTCGGCTCCGTCGTCTCCGTCGTTGAATTGAATTAGTTAAACGAGAGGGTACTTCCCACACGTCCCTCCGCTACGATGCTCTCTTTTTTTAAACGTTTCATTATTATTTTTTTATTTTTTTTCTCTCTTTGCCATCCACACGTGTGGATTATGGGCAAAATTCAGCATACACTGAGAGAAGGATCTTATAGAAATGACCATAAATCGAGTAAAAACCGACACAACTTACAGGTGCATGAGAACTACAGGGACATCCTAGCAAACTTAACATATTCTGCTAGAAAATATCGTAATTTTCGCTATCGCAGATATTACCCGAATAACCCGCAATTTTTTATAGAATATAAGGTTTTCTTACTAGAAAATATAGTAATCGGCGGCGTCGCGATCGCGAACCGTGTGTTTTAGGTTTCTAGGCTATACTGACATATCATGTCCATTAAATTTTTTTTATGTATACATACATAACAAAAATTTGATCCACGAAATTCTCAGCTAGGTACACAAAATTGTGACAACCCGGTGCCTGCAAAAAATTACCAGTTGGGTAAAACTTCACATATCTGTGAAAACTTCACATATCCCAAAATTTACCATATGATTCGAAATCTTTCTCTCAGCATAGTAAACGTTATAGCGCAGTAAACAATATCAGTAACAAGTCCCAGTACCAAGCGACACCACATCAGCGTTCAACATACAAAAGCGGTCAAAATCTTGGTGTCCATTTTAACAGTGTTAGATAGCTGAGAAAATTTGGTCCATCGTTCGGGGTGAAGCGACGAGAGACGAAGGCGGAGAGAGTTTGCCGGCGGGGGCGCCCGGAGAGAGAGGGTGGCTCCAGCAAACTCCGGCCATCGTAATTGGTCAATCGATCGTTCGAATTCCCGTGGCCCTGATCCCTGTCCGCGAATCCCTAGTCGTACTTTCTTCTCCGCGACTTTCTCTATCGGCGAGCTAGAGGGACCGAGAGTGAGAGAGAGATAACGGAAGGAAAAAAAAGGAGTTCTCGTAGACGGCCTTCCCGGATAGCAAGACTTTTCTCGTCCAATGGCCACAGGCGCAGGAAGTGTGCGCGGGGCGTTATCCTGCCCGCGTCTACCATACACGGTCCAGAACGCCTTCGATTTTCACACGGAATTTCTACGTCCGTCCATCCCCACCTGAGTCTTTCGCCGCCAACGAATAATCCTACCGCGCTTACGCTGAACCAGTCACCGATGCGATTTCCACTGAATAGCGAACGCGACAGCATATTTCTCCGTTATCTTCCTCGCTGAGAGAGGAAGGGGCGAGGGGGAAGATGAAGAAGATGAAGAGGAAGAACAGGAAGAAGGGGAAGAGAATAAGAAGCGAGAGTATAAGCCGCTGGTCCCTGAAAGTGCGAGAGCCCGGCTAAACGAGTGCTTTCCACGCTACCGGATGATGGATGAACGCCGAGGCGAAGCGGCATAACTGCTGGAGCGGCTGTACAGCAGCAACAAACACAGCGTGCAACAGCAGCAGCAAATCCAACGCCGCGCGGCCGCCGTCACTAGATAAGGAGGCGAGTGATTACCGTACGTGCATCGCGCGCGCGTTCGCTCTCGCGGCCGAGACCACGAGCGAGTGAAAGAGGGATACGGGAGAGAGTGACCAAGCGGTTCTCTCGCTGATCCTTACGGAACTTGCTCCGCACGGAGGGAACGCTGAAACAGAAGCTGCTGCGACGAGATCGCTGCCTATCGTCTCCACCCGCCCCCTCGTCCATGTGGCCACTCGTCGACCGGGTGATCGACGAGATTGCGGGCGAAGGAGGAAGTCTCGTGGTTGAGAGGAACACGTAACAATCGCCGCACGATGGAAGACTCGGTCGTAGTGAGATAAAGAAAGTTTGACGGGACAGCAAGATTTTCGGTGCCGATGACTTTGGTCTCGTGGCTAGAGCCTCGAAAACAATGTCTGGGGCTCTCGGGTTCGAAAACCGGTGCCGCAGTCTTGCTTGCGGAAAAATATTGAGCGCGATGAAGTCGTAAAAGTTATGTGTAAAGAGAATTGAAGATTCTCGATGGAGAAGCTGTATAGTATTAGTCAGGAGCTAGACGTAAGAAAGACAAATTGCAGGTATTAAAGCACTATATAAAAAATTGATTATTTACTTTTGTGGAGAACAGAAGAGAGGTCAGAAGAAATGCGTTTAGTAGAGTAAAAAAATATGAGTGATATCCGCATACGAGCTTAAAAGGTTCTCCGAACAAAATTAATTGTATGTAATTAATTTGTAGTCAATCAATTAATAATAATAATAATAAATTTAATTAATTCGCAGCCAGCAATCGACGTGAGGCAGCTGCGACGTCATGAAGCAAACCTACAAAACCAACTGAAAGAAAGTACATTTAACGTTCGGTAATAACCATAGCAGTTGATGCGACGTTTAATGGAAATAAATTTTTTTTAAACAAAAAAGATACTCGGTACGTGATTGGGCTGCGCAACGCAGAGGGGAGAAACTACCTTGCTGCAGGGGCAAATTTCCTTCGCACCAATAACAAATTCGAATCGGCCGGTCGCTCGGGGCGAGCCTCCGTTCGCGTTTGATCGAACGTCGAACTCGACGGTCAAGACGAAGAGGCGAGAGTAAAGACAGATGCCATCGGTCATGATCGCGAAACTCGATCATCCCGCGAACTCTCGCTCGCGGAGCTCGCGTGAATACCCTCCCTCATCTCGTTGCTTTATTATCATAATTTATTACTGTAACGGCTCGGCGTGCCGGCGTGATGGCGATCACGACTGGTATATAATACCACTCTCCCTCTCCGTTCCTCATTCCCTCGGACTATCTCCCGAGCCACGTTTATAACGAGGCTCGCGTCCAGCTAGCGCACAACGAGCATCCCGCAAACGAGGGAATAAATTTCATTAAAAAGATCGCGAGGGACGGAGGAAGAATGAGCGCAACGCAACGTGGGACCATCATTGTCCCTTTTGGATCACGTGGAACCATTCGTCTTTCGGAACAAGCCATAAATGATTTTTTTTTTCATTTAAATATATTTTATGATCATACATTTTTTTTACATATACACTGAGAGAAGGATGTAGTGAATATGGCGATATCGCTAGAGAGTTTACTATGACACATAGTAGTACGGAACTAGGCCGCCACCTATGACCGGAAGTACCGGACTTATAAGAACTTCTCGTAGATATTATCGTAAAAATTCTTGGAAAATCTGGGACGTTCCACCACAGGTGGCGCCCTAGTTGCGTAGTACCATGAACTATGGTAACTTTTCTTAGATGACCGGTCGTTTTTATTATACACTGAAAAAAAAATTCGCTTGCGGGCTACCGAAGAAAAAAATGTTTGTTTCAATTCTACTTTCAATTATTATAATTCCATATGACATTGAAACAACGACAGCAAGACTGTCAAGGTGACATGTTATCGTTTTAATCCGGTATGAAATTGTACGAATTCAGAGTAGAATTGAAACAACGTTTTTAATTCAATGATATTGTTTTTCTGTGTAGCCTTCTCTCAGTGCATGATCGTGCATGTTTATAATTTTCGTCTCCTCAGCCCCGATCCGTACAGGCTCATCTAGCAATTCCGTAATGCCATTGTGTAGAGTCAGAGCTGTTTTTGGTAGCGGGTGAAGAATTACGCAGTTATTGCTCGCCTCTTCCCGCGAGAGAAATTGTCACCCAGCGTCGTGGCAGGACACATTTCGTCAGGTATATTGCCCGCTCCGCTCCCCCCCCCCCCCCTCCATCTCGTTCGGTGAAAATACAATATTTATGTTGATCGAGGCCCGGACGCGTCGGACTCGGTATTTAAGTTGTGTAAATCCAATAAAAACGCCAAAGCCCGCAATAAATAACAGCTCCCACAGAGAGAGGTCCGAGGGTGTATATGGACAGCCGGAGCGAGAGCCAGAACCAGAATGAAGTGAACGACGAGGAAGTATACTCGAACGGAGAGGTTCCACGAGCGAGAAGGCGAAAAGATAAAGAGAATATAAAATAGAGAGAGGGAGAGAGAGACGGTGGGTCGTTCGGTTGGTTATATTATATATACCTGCCTCGGGGCAGGAGCCTTCAGAATCTTCTCTTCGCCTTCGAACGAGATGAGAAAGCATGGTGTGTGCGGGGGAGGTGGGAAGAGCTGCTGTTCCCGCATCTCCGTTCCTCCTCTCGGTTCCTCCGTCGCGCTGCTCCCTCTTCTTCCTTTTCGTTTCTTCGGGTACTTACTCGACGGAGAGTTTCGATGATGCGAAAGGTGCTGCTATGAGGAAGGGAGAGTAAGAGAAGAGAGAGGGGGGGGGGATAGAGAAAGGGAAGAAATCGTGCCCAGCAGGGATGCGGAGAGTCGAGGATGATAAAGGTAGAGAAGAAGGAGCCGAGAAAGGAGGAGTGGATGAAGAAGGCGGAGGAGTTTTGACCCCAACGCTAACGGGACCCATCCTCGCTTCTCTCCCTCATAACACGAATCGGTCGCCCGGGCCAAATAATAGTGTTCAGCGCGCGGGAATCTCTATCTCATTCTCTTCCCTCCGTCGTTTCATCCTCGTCCCTCATCGTCCCTCCTCGCTCTCTCCTCGCCTCGCTCGGATGACCAGTATTTCTCTCACACCCCTGATATATTCCCCGGTACCCCCTCGTTGTTCCACGTCGCACATGGAAACGAGACACCTCCGGTGCTCGGAGGAGAGGAGAGAGATCCACCCGGCACTCGGTCCGTACGTGCGGACAAGGTGGACCGGCCTTTGCCTGCGCGAAGGATGAAGGCGATGAGACCTTATCCCAGCGTACGAAGGTCTCTCCGGTCCCTTTATTTCCTCATCCTCTCTAAACTCCGGCCGTATACATTCTCTTGTTTCTCACCGTGCGCAGGGTTCTCGATCTCCATCCACCTCGCAGCCCCGACGCATCGACAACGCGAATCTATCCCCGTTTCACGGCTCGAGTATCGACGTTACGCAATATTAAATCGAGACAGGTGCCTCGACCGGTGTACCCGTGTGTGGGGCTTTCGTGTATGGACCAGCGGGATGCTGCGGTACATCGACGCCGGTGTTTGAGAATGGAAGCCGAAAATCCGTCACGGAGGGATTCTCCTAGGCGAGCATAGAGAATATCGTGTTACGGGTTTTATCTACGCTCGGCGAGCATTGAATTTCTCCATGGATCTCGAGTCCTCGAGACAGCGGAGCTGTTGTAAATTTGTCGGAGACAATCGAGGCATTCGTCCGGACCGTGTATCGAGGTACGGGCGCGTTGATATGTTCTTCGGGAGATGAACTCGGGATCCGGATAAGATTTTTTTCCCCTCGTGCCCCGAATAGAAACGAGGGAAAGCGCCGGACCATCGCTGCCCCGTATTGAATCCCGAGCAGTGCTTCGATCGCGCGAGTGTTCTTGCGAACCCGGAGCTATTAGACTCGCATGCCGCACGAGACGCGCGGTTAGGTCGGCGGCAGCTCGCTCGGACGGAAAACTGTGCGGCGGGCATAAAATATTTATCCGACACGTCGACAGTGTCGCAGAGAACAATCGCGTCTCCGCACCGGGAGAGGCAAACCGAGCCCCAGATATTACCATTATAGGCGAGGCAAGATTGCACAGGCGTGCCGTACGGTTTGTCCGCGTGCGAGCGGTGCGACGCTCGGAAGAATTGCAATTGCGCGAAAGCCGCGGCACGAGCGGTGCGCCTCTGTCTTGAGGCCATCATTTTTTCTCGCGGGGACAATTCGATCGGCTGGAATGGTAAGAATTGTTCGGCGAGTAGACGGGTTTTCAGCTGTGCTCTAGTTGCCGATGCGGTTAAAAAAAATCCATGAGGTATCGACATAATAATAAAGTTCATGTCGATTGGACACTCGCACAGGTACTCGCAGATTCTCACAGATTCTCACAGATACTGACACACATACTCACGATTACTCACAATTACTCACTATTCCTCATAATTACTCACAACTACTCACAATCACTCACAATTACTCACAATTACTCATAATTACTCACAATTACTCATAATTACTCACAATTACTCATAATTACTCACAGATACTTACAATTACTCACAGATACTCACAATTATTCACAGATACTCGCAATTGCGCGCAGATGCTCACAATTACTCATAGATACGCACATGGATACTAAAAGATACTGACACAGATACTGGGAACGCGCGCGCAAACATAACCGCTTGTATATATATGTTTCCTTTTCTTTTTAAATAATTTAACTGAACGACCCGAATATCGCGCATAGCATTTTACCGCAATGAAGCCGACGATATACACTGCGAAAAACGGGGATCTCTGTGAGGTACTCCGTACAACGTATCGTGCGAGTGTATACAGTCTCTCTCTAAGCCGTTCGTAATTACGAGCCGTAAATCGCGACGTTCAAGCTCAGCGAGGTCGTCGTCGTCGCGTACACACTCTTCCCGACTCTTTTAGAACGTAACGAGCTGGGCGACTTTGAAGACTCGTGAACGCTCTCGTCGTCATCGCGGTGCCCGGACGCTGTGCGCGCCGTGGTAAAAGGCAAGACGCGATCATCCTCCGGCTCCGATCCGGTAATGGTCGGGGCGAGAAAGCCGCGTAACTTTATTGATAGTTTGATAGATCGAGTTTTTTTTACATTTTTTAAATTTGTTCATTATGTTTCCAGCCTCGGTTGGATTTCCGGTTTGTAAACGGGGCGCGTGTTGCCCTCGCGGGACTATCTTTCACCTTTTTTATTCATTTTCTTTTTACTACTCCGAGATATCGAACGGACGACGAAGAGAAAAGAAAAGAATAATAGAAGAGAGTTTTGTGACTACGCGTACGTTCACCGACTCGCTCGGAAGATGTACGTGGCTCGCACCGTAATGGCATTCTAACGAGCCTTTGTATCCTCCATCTCGGTATCGCTTGTTCCTCTTCTTCCTCTCCTTCTTCACTCCAGCAGCCTCATCGCCCCTCGAGATACCATAGTTCTTCAATCTCTCCTCCCGCTCGACAACGAGAACGCACTTCTTCATATTTTTTTTTTTGTTCGTCTTACTCGGCCCCTCGTTTTTTTTCTCCTCGCGAATGCACATCCAGATATGATATTACAAATGAAGAATTCTCGAGAATCAATTCGCGCCTCGTCTGAGGGGCACTTTTGCCAGGCGGACTCTTTATCGGGAGCCCCCCCCCCCCCCCCCC
>JAPYZC010003916.1:0-18796 GCA_030522665.1 Ichneumoninae sp. A BG-2022a
TTGCACTAATATTTTGTATTGTGTTGCCTAGCTGACGCGATCCGCACAGCCGAAAAATCACTTCTGCACTCGTGAATCACATTTGGTTTCGGCGAATTGATATTTTTGGAAACTCAGCTATGAGGTGATGGCATGGTCATAAAGTGATGTCTGTAATGTTGCTCACTTCATATCCGATGCGTCCGATCATGCGCAGCGTTGCGCGGCCGCTTGTTACAATTGACCCGTGTTACTTTTGTCCCTGGATTCCCCTATGAAGGCGATGGTTCCGCCAAGAGGCAGTGAATCAATCCTTTCCCGAGGATATTTTTAGGGTAACGGTAGTGCGTAAGTTACAACTTGCGGGAAGAAGCATAATCCCGGTTTAAGGGCCTCTCGCGTAGACTGTCGGCGGGTGGGCCCGGAAGATCGAACCAAGTACCATCGGACCCCCTCGACATCACACGGTATTGCTGGAGGACGAGGGGGCTGCCCCCCAATATTCACTTTCACCTTATTCCGAGAAGCGAAGCTTCCAGGGGTCTCCAAGGTTTACGAGCGATCCGTCAAAGATATCCGTCACGTACAATGACTCTCTACGACTGAAATCTGAACGACGAGGAGCGGCGGGAGCGCAGAAGCGAGCCTCGATGGCCATCCGGGGACTTAATTTTATAGAGGTATAGCGGGACGGTAACGCGACTCGACAATCCACCACTATTGCTGTTATTATAGTAATGTCTACGAAGTAGTATAAACCCCGGTAAGCCCTACGAACAGAGACAGAAAGAGTGAGAGGCAAAATCTATATTACCTATTTTAATGCCTTCTAAATTTGTTAACGGTCGCGCAGTCCGAGAAGTGTGTAAAGTTTCGAGGGGGTCAACTTCTGTTTTTTTTTTTTTCGTGTCCAGATCCGACGAAGAATCCATTATCGAACAGTTGTATTAGACCGGAATAACTGGAGAAACGATTTAATTGATTGGTGATTTTTTTTTGTATGTAGGGTAGAGCGGGGCAAAATCAGACAATCGGTAAAACTAATCTTTCCAATCATTTTTGGATGCCCGCGTTCGCCCCGTCGATACGTCAGAATTTTCCGCGTCGTTTTGCCCCGCGGTTCGATCCAAAAAGTATTAAAAAATGTCGTTTTACCAGATTGCCCCGTTTTGTCCCGCTGTCCCATTTTGCCCCGTTCTCGCCAGAATTTACGGAGCACGAGTCCGATTGCCAAAAAAAAAAAATGTCTCGGGTCAATTTTGTAAAGTTTGCGCAGCTATATTGTGTACAGACGAGTTATAATGCTATCGGGGAGGGTAAGGTAGAGCGGGGCAAAATGGGGCAACGGGGCAAAACGGGGTTTTTTGGCAAAACTAAATTTTCCAATCATTTTTGGATCGGACAAGGTGGCAAAACTAGGCAGAAAAGCCTGATGTATCCGATAGGGCGAATTCGGACATCCAAAAATTATTGGAAAATGATGTTTTGCCCAAAAACCCCGTTTTGCCCCGTTGCCCATTTTGCCCCGTTCTCCCCTACACCTCCAATCTATCCGTCTCTTCCTCTCCCCCTCTCAATCTCTCTGTCGTCGACTGCTCTATCCTCCGGAATACTTTATGGCCACGTTGCATCATAAGTTTGCCGCGTCATAACTCACCGAGAACTTGGCGTCCATTTCTCTCTCTCTCCTGCATAATACACGTTGTCAAGCGTGTATTTTACGTTTTCTCTGTGCATGCGTCTCGCTCCCTCAAAATTCTCCGCGACTGGTGATGCGTCGCGATTAATCAACTAGCCGGTGACAATTCCGACCGGTGACATCGTAATTGGTGACCCTGAATGCTACCAATCCGTCATATCTCGTAAATTTCTATATTCCACTCTCATCCATGCACGGCTGTCTTACCGTGTACTATAGAAATTTCGTGTCATGTGCAGAATGAAGTGTGTGTGTGTGTTTCATCACCGGTATACAAGTCACTCTCGTCTGTCTTATACTCACAGAGGCAAAAGACTTTTGGAGGAGTTCGAGCGGAACGGCGCGATCAAAGGTTGGCTTTGTTACTGTATATGGGGCGTATATAAATTTTTTTTATTTTCGTACGAGGAAAGGTATTCATTTTTCTTCGGGCCCTTGGAATATTCGGTGTTACCGCGCCGCGAGCTCTCGTTACGCCTTCCGCTTAGCCCGAGCAGCTCCGAGCGCGTAATACTCTCGGCATTCGTTTATTCTTACGTATGAATAGTTCGTCTCGTAGGATTTCTCTCTTCCTCCTTTGGTCGAGGGCAGTTCGACAATTTTTTTCTCAATATATCTCCGTGCGGCCTTTCAGCAATTGTTGTGAAATATTAAGTCGACGTCGTGGTCGTCGTCGTCGTCGACGGGCTAAAAATTAGTACCGGCATGGGGAAGTGTACCGGCGTAGCAAGAGGTAGTCGGCGTGCCTGCTCGTAGTAATATCTCCCCCTTGGTGAAACGGAACGTACGTGCCTCAAGCACAAAATACGGAATAATAAGAGAAATATAAAGCCCCGTTCAACTCGGAGCCGGTGCCAGGGCGAATCACGTCCTCCCCTCTCTCGACTAACTCTTTTGTTGAATAATGAAGAAAAAAATTAAAAAATAGCCGACGCTTTCCGGCGTTATTTATCCTAGCTTTCGCGTGTAATGAAGTTGCAAGGGTACCCGCCTCTCCTTACACTGTTTATAAAAGACGATACTTTTTTGGAAAGTCTATAATCCCACAGTGAAACAATAATTCGCTTCCGGGCTGCCAAAGAAAAAAATGTTTGTTTCAATTTTACTTTCATTTCTTACAATTCCGTACGATATTGAAACAACGTAACATGTTATCGTTTCAATCCGATATGAAATTGTACGAATTCGGAGTAGAATTGAAACAACATTTTTACTTCTTTGGCAGCCTGTAAGCAAATTTTACTTGAATCAATGAAATTTTTTTCAGTGCATTTATATGTGTCCCTGCAGATTATTTGATCATAGTAGCAGTAGTGGATTTATTGATAACATGACACCATTTTTAGGCACATAGCATGACATAACGGCGCGTTGCGCGTACGAACGAAAAATATTAGTTTGCAGCGCTGCACAGAAAAAAAAAATTATTCAATCAAGTAAAATTTGCTTGCGGGCTGCCAATGAAGTAAAAACGTTGTTTCAATGCTACTTTAAATTCGAACAATTTCGTACCGGATTGAAACGATAACGTGTCACCTTGACAGTCTTGCTGTCGTTGTTTCAATATCATATGGAATTGTAAGAATCGAAAGTAGAATTGACACAAACATTTTTTTTTGTTCGGCAGCCCGCAAGCGATTTTTTTTTCAGTGTGTTGTCTCTTAACAAGACAGCAACTTTGCTGCAAAAATGAAAAGATATCATTATAGTACGATGTACAGATAGATGCATATACGATGTGTGATTGTTTGTGTATACAAACGGCACGCACGCCGCTCGTTTTCACAAGTGTGTAGCGAAAAGTGTTCGCCCCGAGCGAACACGTGTTCTCAGGCTCGATGCGTCACGGTTGCCGTGTAAAAAACTTTAATTCTTTTTTTGCTACCACCGCCACCTCGAGAGTTCGCTGCGACTCGCGGTAGGGCTGTTCGTGTCGACGATAAAAACGTCAGTAATGGCTGTTGCGAACTCGCAGCATCTTATACAGAATCTAATCGAAATTTGCATACCTCGAGTCCGCGAGACGGAGAGAAGGAGATAGATATGAGTCATTAGAGATATCAAATATCAGAGCTCGTCGGAAGATAGTAATATCACAACGAGGTTCAAATATCGTAAGGGCATCGAGAACTGGAGATACGATTAAAAAACCAAATGAACTGCGTTAAGCGAGCCGTGAGCGAGTTGTGTATAGGTGCGAGGGAACGAGATTTGCATATTAAACGCCTCGAGATTTATAACAGGCCATTTGGATTCCGAGGCGAGGATGGACACTGCAGAGACCGTTGGGGTGTATTCGATCCGTGGTGTTTAGAAACGACGAGAACGTTGCCACAGCATCGTTCTATCTCTGGGTCCGTCCAGATAACGATTAAAACGATTCTGGTAATCGTGTCTGGCATGAGGAAAATTGCGGCTCCAGGTGAAAATTGAAATATCAGTCGTAAATTAAATTACAAGAGCGACGCTCTTATTTGTTCGTACGAAGCGCCATTTATGAATTGTAACTGGAATGGAGGACACGGGTACGTTTCGGCCTGCTCTCGGCCTACAGGGTAGAGCGAGGCAAAATGGGGTTTTTGGGCAAAACGTAATTTTCCAATAATTTTTGGATGCCCGAATTCGCCCTATCGGACACATCAGGCTTTTCTGCCCAGTTTTGCCACCTTGTCCGATCCAAAAATGATTGGAAAATTTAGTTTTGCCCAAAAACTCCGTTTTGCCCCGTTGCCCCAACATTAGCCGATTGAGTACGCACACAGGATCTCGATGTGAAAAAGATCAAGTTGGAAATATAAGTCAAGTTACAAAACCACAGGCGCACACATACGTGTGCGGTGTGGAACCGCCGTTGGCCCGCATCGCGTGCAAACGTTTCCTGCACACGTGGATCATACAGGAGAGAGAGAGGCGTTACGCCCGCAATCCTGCACGTGGTTCGGTGAGAACTAAAGTTTAATAGGGTTAAAAAAACAAAATGGTCATTAATGCATAGAACCCACATCCGCATAGGTGGGCGCTTCCGTTCTTCGTGCAATATCGTAAAACGGCTAAAAGGGTTATTTCATGTGAAAAATTAATTTTTCCTCTTAACCGAGAGGTCTCGGACCTTGTTTCGATATCAGCCCGGGTGTCGGTCGTCGGGGCATTCACGGACCGTTCACGTTCGGGCTCCACCCGGCACACCGGAAACGTGTCGGCCTCTAATTATAAACATGGCGACTCGTCCATCAATCAACTTCTCGCGACTTTGCGAGAGAGAAACAGAGAAAGAGAGAGGAACTAGCTAGAACGGCGCGTCACACCGTGGCTACCGAAAGAATATACGAAAATTATCGGGACGAGGAGAAGAGCGATGCTATTATCGTCCGCCTGACTATCTACGCATTTCTTTCCCCCCGCAGCGCCGCCGCAATAATTAGACAGAATAAAACCACCATCGTTTTCGATCTACAATCGCGCTCTTCGAATTGTCCTCGAAACGCGAACACGAGAGTTATGTGCCTTATATAAGACAACAACTCGCCAATAATTCGCTGATAGTTTAATAAGACTGACATAAATATATATAGGGGACAGCGGGGAATTCCGACGGGAAAAAATGAAAATTTTCACGATTTTGCGTCAAGTTTTCAAAAATGATAATTTCTACCGGCTGAATTTTTCATGGAATGGTTGAATTTTAGCTCATGAAATGGAAATTTGTTACAGACACTCACAGTGAGCATCAGTCAGTGTGTCGCGGGGCAATTCTCCTCCTCGAGGTGTATATGTCTCGTACTATATTGATTGGTGATGCCCTCCCGCGGGCTCTCGGAGCCTATTGTGCCCGACTCGCTCGGGGATTCGACAATAATTCAATGCTTAACGTGTGTATAATGCGGAAAAAGATTCTTGATCGTGAGGCCGGTAAGGGAGGACTCTCGAAAGGGACGGAGAGCTCGACGAAAGAAGCACGCTCAATTAATCATCACCCCAGCACCGGCTGGTCACGGGCGCTGTTATATCGCCTGAATCATCGACAAATTGGGTTCCTATCGTCGCTACTCAAATACGTGTCACGGATTCGCTCCCCTGACCGGCTTTGTTACACCTGTAACCTAACGATTCATGTCCTTCGATTCAATGTCGATCATGTTGATCGATTCAAGCGCAAGTTCGGATATATTTCGTTGCCCAAAGAAACAGCAAAATTAAAATATTATAATCTGCATCCGAGAGATCGTCGATGCTCTCGAGAGAATAATGTGCGGTGCTATCGTCTCTCGATCTATCCAGGGAGAGCCTTGAACATTAATCGACAGAGTCAATGTTTGCACAATTAATTCCTAAATGCCGGATACATCATAGCTTGCGCGTCAACACCATCGACGTCATCGTATTGATGTCGAATAGAATTCGAAAACGATCGTTATTGCTTCGGTAAGCTAGACAATGACGTGGGACGGCGTTCGTCTAGTTGCTGATTATCAACAAATAACGAACCATACGCGCACGATAGAAATAGAAATTGTTTATCGCTTCGTGTGTGTATGTATTTTTTGTACTCACCTCGCTTCTGCATGAAACTGAATAGATCGTCGAGGAATTCCTTTCGCTTCGGATCGTCGTTGATCTCGTACAACTGCAACAAACATGCAGATAGACAAATGATTAATTCACGTTCTCATTAACAGCAAAACCATAATTACGAAGGGATCATCGAACATCTTTGGCTGTATTTTTTTTCTATTTTTTTAATGCCTCCGCCACAGATATAGTTCCGTGCGATGGATCGAGGGATAACGAGGGTCATCTTCTCGCTATGCGTAGATACCTCGTAACGCAGGAAGGATACATTATCGGGGCATCTCCTCCCTCCGAAGACACACACACTTACACGCACACATATAAACGACAAAATACGTAGCGTATCTTGTACTATACATTAAACACATCGTATACATAGGCGCTGAGGTGTATCTAAGGTAAAAGTATAACGTAACGCGCGCGCGGACGCGAGCCGCAATATAATAAAAACAGGAGTGAAACGAGCGCGCGCTCGTAGCGACAGACAGATTAGTTAGGCCCGATTATAAATGATTCCGTTTAACCCGTCGTCTCTGCCGTTGGTTCACGCTCGCGAAGGGAGGTATATACGCGCATGCATATATATACGGTACCTCTCGCGAGAGAAAGAGAGAAATAAATAAAAGAGATAAAAGGGGCCAAAGGAAGAGGAGACCGCGGACGAAAGTATCTCGAGCCCTTCGGGCGCTCTCTCCTTGGTCGGGGCGTATTATCATATTCGTTATGTACGATGTGCTATATCTAATCTGAAACTCTCTAATTGCTTTTATAATACGATCGTTTCTCTCATCTCGCTCCTTTGGCTCCTCTTCTGTGGTCCATCGGGTTATGCTTCTCGTGTGCAAGAACTACCACGCTCCGGCTCGCCGCTCTTTCTCCGTTACAACCCCTTTCGAAAAGCTCCGGGCTGGATAAACTCCTCGCCTCGTTCGCGTACCGGTAAACTACGATGTCTGGCGATAAACTCGATCGACACCGAGCTCGGCATTGTAACTCGATGAATTATTTTTCGTAACGTCAACTTTGCTACGATTTCAGTTATGCAAAATAGGGTAGAGCGGGGCAAAATGGGGCAACGGGGCAAAACGGGGTTTTGGGCAAAACGTCATTTTCCAATAACTTTTGGAAGCCCAAATTCGCCCTATCGGATACATCAGGCTTTTCTGCCCAGTTTTACCACCTTGCCCAATCCAAAAATGATCGGAAAATTTGGTTTTGCCCAAAAACCCCGTTTTGCCCCGGTGTCCCATTTTGCCCCGCTACCCCCTACAATTAGTTATTTTTGTTGCAATAAAAATAAATAATCTGGCTGATCAGCGTTCACCATTTTGCGTACGCAGAGGAGGGAACGCTCGACGGTGACATCGATGCCTTCGGGGCGGTACGCCTGCATAAGGGAGAGCGGGGCAAAATGGCACAGCGGGGCAAAACGGGATTATGAAACAAAACGCAACTTTCCAATAACTTTTGGATGGTAGCAATGGTCGCCCGTGGGAAAAATCGGATGTATCGTTGGAACAAAATGGGGCATCCAAAAATTATTGGAAAATTGAGTTTTGCCCTCACTGTCCCATTTTGCCCCGCTCTCCCCTATCCGAGATTATTACAAACCCAAGGTCATCGCGCTCTACCCTCCATTCCTTAGTATCACGGACGATTAATTTTTTTTCGTATATGGGCAACGCCCCGGTGGTAAGAGAAATCCATCTGACACACACACACACATCCACCGACGCACACGTATGCGGGACAACATTTCTCAAGGGCTCATTCCATAAAAAAAAATTCTCTGGATTTTTTTTTTCAAACCTTATTTCCTATAGACGCGGCGAGCTGCGGTGGGATCTGCGCGGGGTAACGATGAGCTCGTTAGAGAATGAGAGGGAAACTCGTGGAGTGGGATATAGGGTTGTCGGCGGCTATATACGAAGGAGGTTCTCTCTGTTTCTCGTGTTTCAACCAGCGCGCATATTGATTGATCTACGGTTAAGCGGACTGACGGGCGCGCAATGCTGCGGAGGTAAAAAAAAGGCAGCGAAACTTGAGGTAGGAGGATCGTCAGAATTCATCGGGAGAAGTTAATGCATATAAAAATAGAGAAGAAAGCGCAAGCTGATCGGAGCAACATGAACTAGGGTGTATTCCTTCTCCTTATGCATTCTGTATCGTATCGAGAAAATTGGGCGACGCAAACCTTGCCACCTTTCTACGATAACAGTAACTTAATACACACCCAGAAAAAATATTTATTTGACGGCCACCGTTTATTAAGATTAAGTTAAATATTTATTTGATTTAAATAAATATGCATTTCATTTAAATAACTATTTACTTACTTTAAGTAAATATTTATTTAAATCAAATAAATATGTTACTCTTGGCTGAAGGACTTCGGTCGATGGCCAATTGGCAGCATATTGGTGATTGAAGTCTGTTATGTATTAAAAACTGTTCTATGTTATGCACTGTCAATAAAACCACTACTACTACTATTTTACTTAATCTTAATAAACGGTGGTCGTCAAATCATTTTTTTTCTGGGTGCAGACAGCAAAGGTCAAGTAGCACGGCAAATAGCTGGTCAAGTAGCTGTTTTTCACCTATGCAATGTATTATGTACTAAATAACAGATACATTTATAAACAATATAAAATTGATGAAATAATCGGTAACTTTGCCGGTAAATTGACAACAGTAATCGGTGGACGATTGGCCGGATTTCATTTTATTGCGAGTAAATAGCCGCCAAGCTTTCGTCGCATAATAATGGCCCCAGTAAAACGCATTTGCACTGATAATTGCGCGTTACACGTTTACTGTAGACACACTTGTTGTACGCACCGTAACTTGCGCTGACCCGGAACGATTCTGCTAGAGCTCTAAACTCGTGCATGAATGTGTCTTGGTAAAAAAAATAATAATAATGAAAAAAACGGAGCCTTGGTATAACTATTGTGCTATGAGCTCATGCCACGGACGAACCGCGAGCGTTCGAGCATGCCCCCGCTTTTCTGCCACAGGACGCGCGTTGCGAGGATAAGGAGCCGAGTATAGGTTCGCACCACCTTTCGGGGGTGCGACTCGGTAGGCTTTTACGAGCAATAATTATCGAAGCGCGCGCTGCCTTTTTCCTGCCTGTCTTAAAACTCGTACTAGACGAGCCGAGAGCTAAAAACAAGATCGAGATAACCGTGGTCGCGGGCGTTTGCGAGCTCCGTGTCTTCCGGGCGATCCAGAGCACCGATACACCTACCACCGGGTTACTGCCTATTCGCCTGTGTTTCGCCAGAACGCCACAGCAAGCATTTCAGTGTTAGGTGCATCTCCGCCGCTATACGCTACACATCGATTCCGCAGCTGTTGTACATAATGTATCACTGTTGGAAAAGATTTTTAATTCGTCATAATAATAAACGTCCCAGAAAAGATCAAGCAAAATTTCCATGAGCTATGTAGAAAATAAAAAATTGCACAGCAGCCTCAAGTTAAAGTTCCCGATGCTCGTTCACTTATTACCGTAATTATGTAATCGGAGGCGAGGCGAGGGAACGAGACCGTAGATAGGTTCGCGGGTTCGCTGCTTTTGTAGAGTATCTCTCTTTCGCTTGGCACAGAGAGGTTGCATGCGCGATCCATCTTCGCGGTAGTCAGCACAGCGCAAGGGGTCAACTTCCGGCCGTAAATATATATATATATTTAAAGGGCGGGTTCCTCGCGGACGATTGCCGCCCGGCTCTCTTTTCCGCCTTCGCAGATCCCATGGTACGATAGCGAACGGAGCCAACGTTCGGGCTGAACGCAATTTCGGTTGGTTCCCCGACCCGATGTGGGATTCCTCTCTTCGAACCTGTGAGAATTGGTGAAGGTATATAGTTAAAAAAAAAAAAAAAGAAAAAAAATCGCGGTTCTGCATAAAAGTTGCAATACACAGAAGGTATATTAACGCCGAGTCTTTCATTTTGTTTGCGAGAAAGCGCGTATAGAGCGGGAGCGAGTTGGAGCGTGGCTATGGGCCGTACAACGGCTGTTATTGTAGTAGTAGTACTCTCTATTGCTCGTTGCTGCACTACCGACTAGTGGGGATATATCAAGATTGCGCATTATACGAGCGGCCATAATAGCGGCCACCATTACCCGCTTCCAGGCATTGAAGATAGCGAGCGCAATTATAATCATTACGATGCGAGTGCCGTACACAAACACACATAGACACACACACACACACACACCCATAAATATATATATTTTATGTATATACGAAGAGACCAACACTTTTATAGAAAAACATATAACGCACGCCAGAACGTACAGTTACGCCCCTATGAAATCTCCATACCGTCCGGTGAGCCCGCGCTCTTATCGTCAGAGGCTATCTCACTATTGACGCGCACTCGCGATTCTACACCTATCACGTACCGTACAGCATGGTCTGTTACACCCTGAAACGTGACTATTCGCTCGAAACACTTGACGACTTTGATGTTTATACCGTTAAAAGAGTTGAAAGAGTACTTTATTTTTCTCGGAATGTGTTTTATATGCATATTTTGTATGAGATCGCAAAAATAGTAGGGGAGAGCGGGGCAAAATGGGGCAATGGGGCAAAACGGGGTTTTGGGCAAAACTAAATTTTCCAATAATTTTTAGATCGGACAAGGTGGCAAAACTGGGCAGAAAAGCCTGATGTATCCGACAGGGCGAATTCTTGGAAAATTACGTTTTGGCCAAAAACCCCGTTTTGCCCCGTTGTCCCATTTTGCCCCGCTCTACCCTATGACAATTTCAAATTTTAATTGATTACAAAAAAATAATTTACGCTAACTTGGTGATATAACAATTCCGTCTATACTCTTCTCTGGCCAAGTTCAGCTTCTGGCTCGAGCGAACATTCCGGGATAATGAAAGAGAGAGATTCGTCCCAGCGCGCTCGCTCGCTCGAGCCGTTCAATCGAGTGATTGTAGCCGAAGGAAAAACCGAGTTGCCTGAATGGAGCATGGAATGGAGTGTACGGTGAGACTCCGGCCACTATCGACGCGCTGCGGTACGAGACGGGAATTGCGCCCGCTTTCTCGCCAATTCCAATTATTGGAACAAAATCAATCGGGCAGTCTTCCATCCGGTGCGGTAAGAAGACTCTAATCCGACAGTGGTCTCTCTTCCGCTCCCTCGTTCTCTCTATCTCTCATTTATCTCTTTGAAAGGATTCGATTCCGCAAATTATCTCCACTCCCCCTCGGCAAATCCTATATTTTACGCTACAGTGTCGTTGCGCCTCTTCAACGCTCGACCAACTTTCCGGTGATGATAAAGAAGGAGGCGCACATAATAGCAAGGAATATCGAGGAGGCCAAGATATCTCGGCTGGCTGAAAGAGGTTAACAAAGCAATGTCCGCCTAGAACCTCGATGGAATGACGAAGGCAGGAGGTGGGAGGTGGGAAGGCGGAGGGGGGGGGGGAGAAGGTATTCGACATTTAATGTTACCGTCAAATGTCGGCGATCACAAAGAAAATACGCAAGAGAGTCAATGTGGGAGGAGGAAAAGACCCTTCCCCGCGAAGGGTCGCCCGCGAACCGTGAGTAGAATTTTATGCCCCTAGCTGGAAATATTAAATCGCACCTAAATACGTTTTATGTCGACCGCCCAATAATCTCGAGGGATTGACTCTCTCTCTTTCTCTCGCTTGACTCCGGACGATCCGTGGCAGTGATTCTCGTTCTTTCATTCGGCGTCCTTACTCTCAATATTCGTCTCGCAGTGTTGGTAACGCAGTGACAGAGTCATAAAAAAAGTCTCAAAACATTTTCGAGATTCTCCCGATGCGTTCAGGTGAACGACCGTCAACTTTCCTTGTGAATTCAATGCCTGCGCCAATCGTCCAATATTCGTGATCTACTTGGGAAAAGCGTCCTTTTTTATAACGTTTTTAGCCTGGAAACGAAGGCCATAGGGTAGAGCGGGGCAAAATGGGGCAACGGGGCAAAACGGAGTTTTTGGGCAAAACGTAATTTTCCAATAATTTTTGGATGCCCGAATTCGCCCCATCGGATACATCAGTCTTTTCTGCCCAGTTTTGCCACCTTGTCCGATCCAAAAATTATTGGAAAATTTAGTTTTGCACCAAAAACCCCGTTTTGCCCCGTTGCCCCATTTTGCCCCGCTCTACCCTACTTCCCTCTCGTCAATCGAGGCGAGTCAAAATAAGACGAAAAGAATTATGTGACAAGTGACTGGGACCGGCGCTCTCGCGTATCCGAGCTTCCGTTTCTCGATGTACTGTATCTGTCCTCTCGGCACATAACTGTTGAGTAGCGGTAACGCAGCATTTCCTTGCAGGAAATCGAGATTCCGGATTATTAGCGGCATCACGTGTGCGTATATATATGTGTATATAAACGCGAAGAAGCTGAGTAGCAATGGGTTGTCTCGACAGTTAACGAGGTGCCGAGCCCGCGCGATATTGATCAAGCTTCTGGGGATTAAAGATAAACGCTTCTCGATTTAATTCGGTAGCTCGTTAAGTTTGATCGCGAGATCCGATATAACGCTGGTGTATCCCATTCGGTATTTTCAGGGTTACGACAAGATAGGAGGTGCCGGGACATCGGAGCTCTCCGATCGCGGTTTCTCTAACGCTATCCGCGCGGATGAGCCTTACACGAGCTTCATCGTCGTATCGTCGATGGCGAGGATTGTCCGGTGGCATGGGGGGCGAGGGGGGCGGGCGGTCTTTGAATCAAACGGGGTGGCCGTGGCGCTCGATTATAATAAATCAAGGCATAAATAACGCCGCGACGTATGGCCCGAAAGGGCCAGTCGGCAATCGAATCTCTCTCGCCTCTTGGCTCTGCATCAGCGTGCTTGGCGTTGTTCGTTCAGTGGTAGTGGTAATATGCGCGCGTTCGCTTATACCAAACCGTCAACGGGTATTAATGATCCCTGTGCGCCGCGTATGCGCAGCCTTCGGGGATAAGAGAATCTCTCGGCGATCGCAACCGACATACCGGTGAAACAAAACGAGTGATACTGAAAAATTTCATCTTCACGATTATGCCGACGATACGAGTCTGTGACTTAAAAAAAATTAATAAAAAGGCCTCACACTTGATGCGAAACATATCTGGGTGGGTTACAGGTAATGATACGCGAGTTGCTAAATAACCGGTTAATCAATCCCTCAATTAACCGCGACTACGAGATGAAACAATTTGTTTCATTAAAAAAGTAATAAAGTAAAATTCGTGTAAATACAGTTATTAACTCGTGAATTTCACAGAGCACGCCAGTTTCGTCAGTATTGGACAGTTTAAAGGAAAATAATATGCGACAAATCAGCCTAGCGATGTCCCAGGCAGACACACAGGCCTTACCATTGTTTCAGCTCAACGCTACTCTGCTCTCTCCACATGCGTGGGAATATCCACTCGAATAATAATAATAATAATAATAATAATAATAATAATAATAATAATAATAATAATAATAATAATAATAATAATAATAATAATAATAACTGGTGGAAAAGGACAAGGGACGCAGGCAGAAGCACGCTAACCGCGCTTCTGTCGAGGGGTCAGCGATTATATACGTAGACTATAGTAGGAATCTGAAACGTACGCGGCGCGCAAAATCGACGCAGCCGAACTGCTTGTTAACGAGGAAGCGAAACAACTCGCACTCTCACGCTAATCGAACGGGCAAACACCGGGCAAGAGAAGTTCGAGTCTGTTCGTCTCCTCTTCGGCAGAGCCCTCGTACGCTTATAATGTAATGAACCAAAGCGTTTCTGCATGAGGACATCGCAGTTTGCCCGACCCTGCGAGTCCGTTTGCTTGTCGAAAGTATGTACGATTTCGCCAGTGGCGGCAACCTCTCGAATGTATTTCGAAACGTATAAATTATCGTTACAAACAATATCATTAGCTGGATTATCGAGTTTTTCGAGATCCGCTCGGAAGAAAGAACCCGCATTTCAGTTTTTTTTTTCAGTGATATATATTAGATAAAGGACGAATGCGAGTTCGCGGGGCAAAGTGGCAATGCCGGGAGACGCGACGATAGGAGGGCGACGAGGTACGAGGAGGTGCACTCGTACAGCGAAGCGGTGTTATACGCGCAGGGCGGTGAAGAGGGGAAAAGGAGTAGGAAGGCAGTTAGCGCGTGTTTACACGACAGCGCTATGTAGCCGGCGACCCCGCACTGCGAGCGCGCTGGCAGTCCCGCCGGGTGAAGTGAACGTTTCTATTTGTCCGGACACCTCGCCACGGCTCTCCCGATCTCCTATCTCGCTTCGCCTCTGTTGGTGCTGCCTCTCTTTCTTATTTTTTTCTATTCCTCTCCTCTTTTTTTGTCGCTCCCTCTCCATCTCTTTCGACCGCGAGCCTCTCGCCCCCACTCGTCGAACGAGCTTGCCCGCTCGCCCGGACAAGCCGCCGACCCTCGAACGCATAATGACCCTCCGCCACCGAGAGGCCCGGTCGAGGGAACGAACGCTAACCGGCGCGGCTCCCTTTCTTCCGTCGACCACCTCCAGATTGATATTTAAATGCACCACCGCAATTATCCAGAAGCCTCGTGTCTCCGTGTCTCATTTCTGTGACAAATGTCTCTCACACGGTATGTCATCGTGATATATAAGCGTTGTTGATAACTCGGCCGCTTTTGTGCTGTTAAAAAATGGCCTTTTTTTTAACCACCGAGCGACGCATGAGTCATACGGCCGATGAAGTCTTCGTATCAGGGACTTACATTGTTCGGGGATACAGGCCGTCACAAATTCACGGGTCATCGCAATGTCGTAAAACGAAATTCAATTCCGTTCGAGGCGCGATGAGCATGTGGGTCGGGGGGGGGGGGAGAGGGAGGTGAGATCGAAGTAGTCGGCGCGGTTGTCGAGCTGCCGGGGCATACCGGACGGTGTAGCAAAGTTTAACGATCGAACGCCGGAGCGTCGATCGGCGTCACTCTAAAAAGCCATGTTTACAGGATTGTAGGATAGAGGACGGTATATGGAGGAAGTATTTCGGAGGGCGGAGGGTGGGCACGATTTTATTAATAATTTTAGTATCTTGCCACTTCCCTCCTCTCCCTCCTGTGACGAAACGAACTCTCTGACCGGGAATCATAAAACCATCGCCACCGTTGGCACTTTGGAAACCGAGCGCTCTTGCAGCTAACATCGGCGGCCAAAGGCCGACGGATTTGTTGACCAAATTCAAAGCAAGATGAAACATCGCCGTCAGACGATTTTATAGATATATGTATATATATATATATTCTGTCCGGACGGTAGAAACGGGGCACATTAAGAATAAAGGTTCGTTTTTTATTCGGCGAGTCAGTTAAAATTATGCCTCGCAAAGATTCGAATAAAATCACATCAGGCCTTGTGATTGATTTGCAATAATTGCTCACGTGTTCGATAATCGATTCGGATTTTTTTTCGATAGCACTTGGCAGTTGACTATATAGACCAAAAACAAATGTATATGTATGTCGACAGCTGAGAGCCAAAACGGATTAGCCTGCACCATTAAAAATGTAAAACCCTCTGGTGTATGCCCTTCTATTTCTCAGCAGTCCACATACACACACATGTATATTTTTATAACTAACGGTCGTAAAAAACGATCGGTCGAAGATCTTGGGATCGTGTTCGACGATGCGCCCAGGGGCCTCACGAAACTATTTTTACGTTAACCAATCTTTCTTTTCATTAATAACCCGCGATGGCCTCAGACTTCAGTTCGGTTCAGTCATTACAAATAAAAAGTATATAATCCCAAGTCGAGATCGCTCCCCGTCTATGATCGTGCTTTGGAGCCCACACACTCGCGGATCGCCGATCACGATAGTATTGCGCTCCACCAACGCCAACTATAATACTGCTATAACTAATAAGCCGTATACTTTCGACCCTCTCTCTCTCCCACGATTTCTCAAGTTACGACGGGAGCGTTTAACATATAAATGAAAATCAGGCCTATAAAAGTTTTAATGCCCGCGATTATATTTCCACGAAGATTTTTTTTTTGTATTTTTTTGGTGTCTCATGCCCTCCCGCTTTCGGTCATTATACTGTATCGCGCAGTTCTCGAGAGCTCTCCCGGACCGACACTCTCTATTCTATTTCGGTTTACTTTTCTTTCAACTCTTATACGTTTGATCTTTAACCCTCCGAGTTAAGTACACTTGTATATGGGTACGTCCGGACGTGATGGGCATGTTATCCATAACAAATAAATTAAAGAAAGAAAAGCGAAAAAAAACTAGAAAATCAAACCTTTTCGAGAAGATTCAACGAAGTTTCGCCGAGATTCTTCACGGGGGATGCCCGCATCTCCGGTGAATTGTATATCTGCTCGGATCCGTGCATACCGACCATTGATGACATATCGATAATAATTGCAGCCGATAACTGTATTCGGCGAAACTCCGATCAACCGATCAACACTGATGAGAGGAATTTTTGTCCCTTGATATTTCACACTGTTATCGAGAATATTATATTTTTGTCTGCTTTTCAATCCGGTTGATAAAGCAGTTAATAATACGAAAAAAACACAGCACAATATGAATAACTTGGGGCTGGAGAAGTTTAATTGTGAAAGTCTTCTTCAAAGTCTGAAAATCGATGGCTTATCAATAAATACACTCTCGCACATACGCACACGACGTCTACCGATACTATGAAATTATTTTTGTTTTCAACCAATCGGACAACAGTGGGAATGGCGTCGCACACGTGCCCTTGGCTTGACGAAGTCTTCCATTCGACTGACGTCCCGAAATCCCCCCCGACAAGTTTTTCCACCGCTAACGTTTCTCTCACTCGAGGAGGGCCTAAGAGAATCCCTCCGAGCATCCGTACATTCGGGGGTTTGTTTCTCTTATCCCCACCGTCGCAGCAGTTCTGTGTCAGCAATGCCGGACACACCCGAATATCATTGGGGAAACATCTTGGGGGGGCCTCATTCCCCTTCCCGACTTGTCCGACCGCCCCGAATAATGCGACGAACACTTTGGGGTCCTTCTCTCCGTCAGGCATAGCCGGTTTGTTCCTCGTACAAACGTTACACGCAGGTATGCCTTATCCGGAAAAAATCGACTGTTTATTGGTCAACCTTCGGAAGCTTCGGACAGAAAAATCTCGTGTAGCGACCGATCGAACCGGAAACAACGTTAAAGTGTCCTCTAATTTTCCACGAAGAGAAAGATTTGTAACGGTCTTATCCTTCTTCTTGAGCCAAAGGGCGAAGAGATAACGAAAGATGTGGAAAGCGCTTTTATTCCTCAATCGAGTTTTTACACGAAACATTACTCGTTTCCAGAAGAAGAAAAAAATGCATATTCCACAGTGATGGCGATTCTCCCTGTTCTCCCTCGACCTCGGGAGCTGCAGACTGGAAATCTTGTGTAGCGCCCGAAGGATCAAAGTCTAACCGGAAACAACGTCAAAGTGTCCTGTACTTTTCCACCGTGAAATCGCAATCTCCATCTTCTCCGTCTCCCTACCCTTCTTCGCGAGCCGAAGGGGAAAAGATAACAGAAAATTGGAAAGCGCTTTCATGCTTCGACAAAAAATGAATACACGATATAGCCAAATTGTGGGTGTTCTTTAAGATGATTATTTGCAGTATATGTATCTACGATTGGCGAGATGCCTTGAGCGATGTGCCGACACACACTGGCAATTCGGGATATAATTCCAATGATACATAAACGATACGTTTCTACCCTGAGTACACCTATAGTTTCGACGATTTCTAATATGCAATCACGGTAACGTCGAGTGTAATCCTTTCCACGAAGTCTCGCTCCGCACGGCTCGCGATGCCGATGCTGGCGCCGAGACGAGACATACATATATATACATATATATATACACATATATAGACAAAGCCCGCCGGGTAGTTTGAATATCGGACACGCGAGATTCCTCATCGCGGTATCCCTTTTCGAATATACTTTGCTCGACGTACCAACACAGTCTAATGGGTCCTCTACTACATGCGTCCCGGTGTATTCTCTCTATCCCTCTATCACCCCCCGCCACATAATTCCGCGAACGTATTGCCCGAAGATGTGCGATTATGTTGCGCAGGTTCGCAGTTATGCAAGAGAGTGGCGCCATTGCCAGCTCGAAGCGGGAAGATGCGATCTTCCGCAAAGAATTTTTGGGAAACTCTGCGCGGTGAAAAAAACGCATTCACGTTCTCGGCCAGGTCGAAGACGGCATACCGAGGAGACTTGACCCTTGATTGTTTGCTTACTTCCTCACTAGCTCACGACTCGTTCTATACCTGACGATTTCGAAATTCTATAATCCGGGGATATACCTATGGGCAAACGTAGAAGAAGAGGAAGACGTACCTGGGATTTACCCGCTTTACGGATAATTTATTGCTTACGAATCTCTCGGTCATTGTTCTAGAAACAGTGATTCGGCCGAGTGAGAGAGAGAGAGAGAGAGAGAGAGAGAGAGAGAGAGAGAGAGAGAGAGAGAGAGAGAGAGAGAGAGAGAGAGAGAGAGAGAGAGAGAGAGAGAG
>JAPYZC010003917.1:0-17128 GCA_030522665.1 Ichneumoninae sp. A BG-2022a
CCAGTATGGTGGTTATTAATGTTAAAATGAACTAATGAAATATATTTTGTCTATTTATTATATATTAAGATGCGAACTGGTGATATTATTCAAATAGTAAAGATATTTTCATAATTTATCAATTTACTGATGCATTTTTAATATTGTATGTAAAAGGGTTTATCCCGTAAACTAATAAATAAATAAATATTTACGATGGGAATGTAATTATACCGTGGCCACGCCACGGTCTCCATACCGTGCACGATATGGTTCCAATTGACACTTCCGAATAAAAAAAATGTTAAATAAAAAATTATTCATCTTACGAAAAAAAAATGAATCAACAAAGTTTGATACCTTTGTTGGGTGGAGCTTTCTTCAGAGATACCACCAGCGTAGCGACAGCTTTGAGTACAAACGATATTTCCGACAGTCTGAATCTAGAAAGCAGAATAACAACGAAAAATTTAGGGAAACGATGTATTGCTGGAAGTTTTCATTTTTTGACAGTTCCAATTAGCAAATAGTACGAAACTAAACCACCTTGGCAACGGGCACTTTCCGCTTCGTCGCTCATCCTCGATGTAGCGCCAGAGAACCTCCTGAAACCTGTGGAGCAGAGCCGTGACCGCGAGTCGACCGGCCACGCCGCCCTCGTCGGCCTCGCTCGCCGCGTCGTTCACGATGTCCGAAGGTTTGCTCAGACCGTCGAGAAGCGAAAATTGCAACAGCGTTTCGAAGCAAGTTTTCGCGAATTCCTCCCGCAGCTTCGTCTCGCCGTTCTTCTCTGTAGAGCCAATTATACATTTTTTAAACTATTCTTTTCATCAATTCTAGACGAATAACACTTCGACTTTTTGAGACTTCCTTCGCCAAAATTTACCTATATTCGTCGTTGTAGCCGAGTGAATGGAACCTTTGTTGAGCAGCATGACGACTCTGAGAATAAATTGATGGGGTATGCGCTGGGAATGCGGAAGAACCTCGTTGCGCAAGAGTTCCATCACCTGACAATCGACAGCCTCGTCGGCTTGAATCTCTTCCAGGCCGCGATCGATTTTTATTACACTGAAATAAAACGGATTTTTTTTTATTAAAATATGTATAATGTTTCAACTACGAAATTCCAAATATAGCGTATGAAGTATGGACCCACCTCTTCGGGAATAAGAAGTCATCCATGGTGTCGGCCAGTATGGGCCACATGTTCTGAAATTTGTCCGGATACGTTCTGGCCAGAGGAAGACCGGTGTGAAGCACCGCGAGTAAGCTCGTTACCGCCAGTTTCCACGTCGTGGCCGACGGGCAAGCATATTTCATCGACAATGGCACCCGCAAGGCTTCGATAACGTGTCTCAATATTTCGCCGTCAATAACGACCGGCTCGGTCGCTGTCTTCTGATACAGGTTCACCACCATCGTCAACGCTTTCTCTCCAAAAGGTACATAATTCATCGTCACCCAATCGGCCTGAGAACGAAACAATCGTTGGATTAGCATTATTATTATCGGGCAACCAAAGGCAAATATCCAGTATGGTGATTATTAATGTTAAAATGAACTAATGAAATATATTTTGTCTATTTATTATATATTAAGATGCGAACTGGTGATATTATTCAAATAGTAGAGATTTTTTCATAATTTATCAATTAACTGATGTATTTTTAATATTGTATGTAAAAGGGTTTATCCCGTAAAGTAATAAATAAATAAATAAATCATTATTTACAGAAAGTTAGTGTTCAATTTTTAAATGTCATTCGGTATTTATACTCGTCACATAAAAATCTATAATTCGATCGATCAAACAATCAGTTACAGTCTAGATCGATAAAGATTTCCACGACTGAGCGATACGTACGGATACTCCTCGAACTTGGGATATATGTTTCGTCTGCAGCTTTCCGTAGGTCGGAGCTTGACACGCCAGTTTCGAAAAATTAAGCAACTGCAGGAATATCAAACCTATCATGGTTCGCAGATTATCTGATCCGTTCAGAGCTTCCTAATGAAACAAGCAACAATATCGATTAGCATCTGTGATAATAATAATCATTATTATTATCAGATTATTCAAATTACAACTGTCAATTATTGTCTGACCTTTTGCAAAAGTTCCATAGAGTGAAGAACGCCGTCCTGCAATTGAGTGAGAACGACGTCCGGCACCGTCGGCAATATGTACGGCGTCGAATCGCCGTGAACAGGAACCTCGACCACATTTTTCAATACTGTACATAATTTCTGAAGGTCCGTACCGGTAAACCTAAAAAATACATTCAGCAAATCAAGTCGATGCAAACGAACTCAGTCGGCAACACGAAAAAACTGATGATTTGGTTTTTCTCGAAAGAGATTACCAAAAAAAAATTGTTTTTTGCTTAATTCATTGCTTGAATCAAATTGACCAATGAGATTCGCTCACTTATTTCTTATGTGATGAAAGACAGCTGGGAATATATGAACAAGGGCTGTCAAAAAAGCCTGCGAGGGCACGTAGGGATCGTTATCGTCTTCCTGAGGAGGCATCGAACTTTCCATTCCTATGTTCAGCCACACTCGCCATGCGATTATCCACAGAGCTTCGGGATCGCCGGCCGGCACCTCATCGGAATTGTCGCCGTTCTTTTGAAGGTACAATATCTCTTGGAATGACTTCAGTGCAGCCAACGAAACCTTGAAATTCGTAAGATGGTCAATACATGAGAATTTACATTAGGCTTGAACGCGGGATGGCAAAAAGAAAAATGTTCTGATTTTTATTACCTCGTTGTTCTTACTGAGAGCCGAATGTTCGATGAATTCGAGCAGAAGCGACCAAGCCCTCGGAAAGTCTCCCAACATTTGTAGCAGCTGCCTTTTCGTGTTGAATACCCTCGCCACTCCGCTCAGCGTCAGAACCTTGAATTATTTGGCCGGTTCAGACGATGGGTTCAAAGGTAAAAAAAATGCAAGCTTCGATTCTCACCTGCGTCTCAGCCCACTGTTTTTGCGCGGTGTTTCTACTGTGATGAATAAGTATGTTGCCGCTAGTGTCGACTTTCTCGTTGCTCGCTGAACTCGACAAATTTCGTACCTTGTCCAAAAGTGGAAAAAGAACTTGCCACAGGACAGCTTGCCAAGTTGGCTGATGCAAAAGACCGCCGTGCGCCGAGATCGTCGAGAACAGCGTTTGACTCGCCGACTTTCTTACGGCTGGTCGAGAGTCCACACAAAGATCACCTGGAATCATTTTTCCCACCAGTTTAGAGATGATTCGAGAGGCTTAAGGTAATACTAGCGTAATGATTGACGCCGCCTAAGTTTGAGAGGAATAAAAGAGAATTACAAACACTTTTCGATCGGATAAAAATCTGAAAAAATCAAGTATATCGAAGATGCTGTTAAGATTGTTCGGCCATAATAATGATCCCAAAATGTTATTCGTTTCCTTTATGTTAAAATTTGTTTAAAATCGAAATTTTCAAGTATTAGATAAAATTCTGAAAGAATTCATATGTATTCAGAAAAATTAACAAATCACTTTCGTAATAAAAAAAATTTGGTTGCCGGGTAATTAGTTGCACATTTTTTTTCTGTAATTTGTTATGAACATTCTGAAATTATTTTATATGCTAGAATTTTTTCGGATTTTTTTCTCATCGAGAAGTGTTTGTAATCTTTGTCTTTTTTCTCTCGAACTTAGGCGGCGTCAGTCATTGTGCATCTTTGTCTTTTTTCTCTCGAACTTAGGCGGCGTCAGTCATTGTGCTAGTACTTAAAGGCGCAAGGCTTAAAAAATAACAATGTTATGAAGTTTTACCTAATCTCGCGTAAAGGCACATCCATAGTTTATCGAACGGTGGCATATTCGTCGTACCGGGAAAATCGGGAAAAACCGATCCCGTATCGCCTCTCAAACTGAGGCACAACTTTTCCTGATTTTGATAGAAGTAGTCGCTGATGTTCCACTGAAATGAACGAATTGTTCGTCAAGCAATTACACACCATCGTTCAGAGTTGCTTTTCTCAGCCTCTTACCATCAATCCTACAGCAGTCAAGGAGATATTCAGCTCTTGGGTTTGAGAGCCGAATTTAGCTGCCGTGTCGACGCACAGTGGAAGACATCGCCAAGTCATTACCGGCAAAAAGTCCGTGACGACTAATTGAAGACATTGAAAAGCGATTCGGACCAGCGTCTCGCTATGAAATAAAATAAATAAAATAAATAATTGCCGAAAAATAATCGTGTGGTTATAAAAATTGACGCGTATCGAAACGTACCCGTGATGATCGGATACCGCTCCGATAATGCCGAGCACCAATGGCCATCCGTGAAACAGAGTTTCGCCACCACCGTGAAGAACTTGCAGAACGCACTCCAATTGTCGTTGTCTCACATCGGCGTGTCTGACCGACGAGAGTTCCGACAAAGGTCCCAGCAAAAGTGTCTGCAATTTCTGCAAAACACAATCGTCGATTTATAATTTGAAATCGGAAAACGAACCACTCGTCTATACTCTTATTTTATACAAGATTGTTGTATAGTTTACTTGATTATCCCGAAGGGGCTGCGGATATTTGTGCTGTAGCGCAGCTTTGACCAAGTACGTTATGGCTTCGACGCCCCACTCGCGCATTCTGATGTGCGGATGCTGACAAACTTCCAGCAAGTGATTGGTCAGTGGTCTCCACAGTACTTCAACCCTCGGCAAGTTTACCAGGCCCGTTTCAAGCAGTTTAGCGACGGCGAACAGTGAAGGTTCCTTAAAAAAAAAAGATTATTATTCACAAATATCCACGCGTTGCGCCTGCGGCGATTTCGATAATTGCCCAAATATTAAGTTAGATAATTTCCGAAACATTAACTTAGATCATTGGCCAAACATTAACTTAGATAATTGGCCAAACATTAACTTAGATAATTGGCCAAACATTAACTTAGATAATTGGCCAAACATTAACTTAGATAATTATAATTGCCCAAACATTAACTTAGATAATTGGCCAAACATTAATTTAGATAATTGCCCAAACATTAACTTAGATAATTGCCGAAACATTAACTTACACAATTGCCCAAACATTAACTTAGATAATTGCCCAAACATTAACTTAGATAATTAGCCAAACATTACCTTAGATAATTGGCGAAACTTTAACTTAGATAATTGGCCAAACATTAACTTAGATAATTAGCCAAACATTAACTTAGAGAATTGGCCAAACATTAAGTTTTTTACCCTGTTGGAATAAGCCAATTCCATAGCCTCCTGACTCAATTTGCACAGCGCATCAATCAGATGATGCAGAGCAACATCGTCGAGATACTGGCTGCTCTCGAACAGCCTGCTCAGCATGGCGCTCAGAACCGGCAGATCGGCCATAACAGCAGTCGTCAAAACGGCATTCGAGTCGGTCGCCGTTCTTCCGGCTTTCAACGATCCTCCCGTCGAGGGCTTGAGTCCGAGTATCCAGACCAAATGTTGGAGAGTCGTGAGCACGAGGTGCCAGGCACTGCCCAGTATGCTACCGTGACAGTGAGCCAGTAGAAGAAGCGCTCGCATGCATTGAAGATTCTTAGCAGTCAGCATTACGGGACCCTGTTGGGCTCCTAAAAAAAGCATGCATTTATAAAATCAAATCTCATGTATGTCTGGCAACGGCGTCGCTTGAAATTTTACCGATAGGCAGTGACGCAGTGGGGAGCGGAGTACCGACGGCAACGACCTGCTGCCGATAATCCGGCTCGCTGGAGTTCGTGGGATTAAATTGCGACATCTCTTGAGATCGCGCAGACGGGATTCCCTGAGGTGCATTGTTCAATACAGTGAGAGCGTAGTGAGGCGGCAAAGAGGCTTTGCATATCGCGGTAATAAAAGCGTCACGAGGTATTTGCAGATCGAGCAATCCACACAGCGACGCGAATGTTTGAATCGCTTTTAGAACGTTCTCCGTCGCAGACTCGTCTGTGCTATGGAAAAGAAAAACAACCGAAGTACGTTTTGCAATTAATTGCATAGTTTTTTTTTACCATTTAGCGGACACCGAATTGATTTGACAAATGCAAAATATTACCTCGCGTCGACTAGCGGACTCAGGGCGGCCAGCAAACCGCACCAACTCGAGTTTATTAGTTGCGTGTGAAGTCGACGCTCCGTTTCCGTTGGATTGTACTGATTCTCGGTTCCCTGATCTTTTGGACCGATAACCGCCAGAGCGATCGAGCCTATTATGTCCAGCAGACAGGCGTAGGCTATGCTTATGCCGTAGCCATCCGGTATCTGAGGCGGCTCAATTTTGTCCAGCATCTCCAGACTGTAAAAGTTACGATTTGCCGTATCTGTTTGCCATTCATCATCGCGATAATTCGATGCTAATAAAATCCCGGAGGTTTATTTAATGGCTTACTATGTGGGCCTGGCCTGACCGCTGGAGAATGTCGCCACGACTGGCAGCCAAACACCTCTCGAGTAAAAACCAGGCTGCGGTGATACTCCGGGGCCAACGGGCATACCGGCCAACAACGCTGGGGCTCCCCCTTGAGCCGTGGAAACGCCGGTCCCTTTAGGGAAAAAAACAGTATCAGAATCGTTTCACGAAAAAAATACAGATATATATAAATGTAGTTAAAATATTTTTGAAGCAGATTATATAAGTTAATAACTTTCTTTCTGTAAATATTAATAATAATAATAATAATAATAATAAAAATGCCTTCAGAAATGTACGGTAACTATCATGTTTTACCTGAGCCCGGTTGACCGATCACTTGCGGATTAATGAAGAGACTGTGAACGTATGCGCCTAGGCTGTTGACGATATCTTGAAATATATTCGTCGTGTGTTGCTTCAAGTCGTAACATTCGCAGAAACTCGTGAGCAAGTCGGTGTGCACGGTCATTTTGTGAAGTACCTCCAGCGCTAGTGCACGCTGCCACGGAGGTTTATCGGGGTCGAGAAATTTGACGATTAGCGATAGAAATATTTCGCACTCGGTTACCTAAAAAAATATATAAACGATCGGTCGGTTGTCGATTTGCAGAATCGAGTGGACGTTAGCTGAGAAAATCGTTGCTATCGTCGAGCCACTAACCAATAGCGAATGATACTTTTGCACCAGTATCGATACGACTCTCAGCAGTCGCATACTGATAGGGAAGTACGGTTTATCGAGCGGCGTTGCTGGCTGCATCGAGGCCGGTACGGAATTCCGATACTTTATGTTGGGAGAAAATAGTTTGATGACGAGGGCGCAGACACGTTCCTTCAGTAGAAAACTGAACTCGGGATGCTGAAAAACAAAATGTAATATCACGAAGTGTACAATCGTAGTCGGATGTGAGTTTCTCACGTCGTTGCGAGACACGACAGAACCGCCGAAACGGCTGTACACGTACTTTGAAGAACACCGACGAGAAATTCGTTAAAACGGATTCCAACAACTCCAATCCGAATGTCCGCGTCATTTCCATTATGCCGATCAGCCAGAAAGGCTGGTCCGCGTTAACGAGCTGCACCAGATCCTAGGAAACGACGGAAAATTTTTTATCAAGTTATTTCTTCCGCCTACCGCGATCGATACACGACGAGACAAACGACCTACTTGAAACATCAGAAAAGCATCGGCCGCGCAAGGCGCGAGACCCTTCGGCGGCTGATTCGTGTAGACTTTCAGCTCCTCCAAAATATTCTTGTCGAACTCTCGCGGTACGGTGTTCTCCTCGTCCTCCGCGACCACTCGCTCGAACACCAAAGAGACCAATTGCCGCACCGTCGCGCCGGCCGTGTTTATCGTAGTCGAGTCTTTCGTGAAATGAAGTCTGAAGCACAGCACCAAATTCTGAAAGAAACCATCATTTTTTCTTAGCAACCTAAATCTGCGATTGTGAGATTCAGGAAATTACTGCAAGGAGGGGCAATTAAAAAAAAACCTACCCTCGCCAGAGTCTCTCCATGAACGACCGTGTTGCTTGTAAGAAGAAGAGTTACGGTTTGCAGAACCTTGACTTCTTCCATACCCAATTCCATGAGCATCCACAGAGCGTCGGTTATGTAACGGGCGCCTTTCTGATCTACGGCTTGCTGCGTTATAAGTCTCTGCATCATTCCCAAGCAAAACTATAATGATAGAACAAAAAGAAAAACATACTTATTATTATAATATTGACAAAAAGGAAGTATAAACTTATGTAATCTGCTTCGAAAATATATATATCTAATATGAGAAGCTGTGTGTGTAAAACAAATTATAAAACAAATTGTCCAACCCGCTAGAAACGTTAAATAATATAGTGTTAGCTACCGATAAATTTTAGATTGCGGACTAAAAGTGCGTAAAAGTGCATATGGCACTTTTACAATCACTTTATTTATATTGAGCGTGACAGAAATACTTCGTGTATAAGTTTTAGCCTGACTAGAAAAGATTCGAAAACATATAAAAATGTTACCAAATGTACAAAAGTATACCAGATAAATGTATTTCTGTTAAAAAAAATGCTCAATAAATTATTATTATTATTAAAAAATGCTCAATACCACATGGGCGAATGAGAGGAGATACGATACAATGTGCCAAAAACTGGCAACTTCTGTACATCAAGCAACAGCGCCGCGGCTCTTACCTTTACAATTTTTGCATCTTTGCTCTCGCAGCCTTGGACCAATGGATACAAAATCTGATTGACGATGTAGTAAACCGAAGTGGCAGGGTTGTTCGACGCAGTTCGCAGCTTCGTTATTCCTTCCTCGCATGACTGCAAAGCAAACAATATCCGACTCGACCGTTTAATATTTATCACGAAGTACGCAAGGTTTTTTTTTTTTTACGCAAGTGTCAAAAACTTGACAGCGCATCGTCGTAGTGTCATCGACTCTCCGAAACAAAACTATGTGTTTTCGATCGAGAGTTTCACCGTGCGACTAACCTCCTTGATCTGTGGATACTTTTTCTTCGTCTCGACGCTCAGTATCTTAAGGTCGGCGAGCAGCGACTCCAAGAATTTGGAGTTGTTTTCGGGGCTATACCCGATCGCGGTGCTGGACATCGTTCCGACTTGTGTATTGTTATCAATCTAACACTCTGTGCACCGACACTGTTTCATGACGAATTTCACTATAACAACAATCGTCCGTCAATTATTATCGCGATAATATCGAGCGCGATCACTCGAGTGTTGGATCAATCATAATTGATGTTTTATCGTCAATTGTTTATATCGATTACAAAACTCTCGGTGCCCCGATTGAGAGGTGAGTTGGCAGGAAGGGTTTATTCTTTATTATCGCCGCACGAATGATTGGACAGTAACGGTGTGTTAGTATCAGGGGCCCTCGTTCATCGCGGATGAACTTCGTGGCGACTTGCCTGTGTAGCGCATTTGTCTGTGCGTATTTTTTTTACCAAGTATTTAGCAGACTATCATGGGCGCGTTTCGATACTGGCTGCGAGTTCCCGACGGCTCGTAGGCTGCGCATCGTTGCTTTTTAATATTTAGTTGCAAAAGTGTCGCCGGCTGTATGTGCTGTCAGTAAGGTTAAGGGGTAAATAACCGGTAAAATAACCGCCAAGATCTTTACTTTAGCGCGGCGTCCGTTAATTCTGAAATTATGAAATTATAGCATATAGAATAATAATAATAATAATAATAATAATAATAATAATAATAATAATAATTTATTGATCATTTTTTGAACAGAAATACATTTATCAGGTATACTTTTGCACATTTGGTAACATTTTCGCATCTTTTCTAGTCGGGCTAAAACTTATACACGAAGTCTTTCTGTCACGCTCAATATAAATAAAGTGATTGCAAAAGTGCATATGCACTTGTATATATATGCACTTGTCCGCAATCTAAAATTTATTGGTAGAAAAAACTATATTATTTAACATTTCTAGCGAGTTGGACAATTTGTTTTACACATACAGCTTCTCCTCGCTGCTTGGGCCTTAGTCAAATCTAATGGAGTTAAAAATTTAATATTGAATTTGCGTAAGTCATGTAACATTCATTGTCGTTGCATGTATTGATTCAAGTAAAGTATGTACATACTTAGCAAATTATAATCGATTTATTATTAAATATAAAATTATTCATTGCTGTGAATGTTTCGTCAAAAAAGCGGCCGCGCTTCTTGTGCATTGCTCGTAAGCTTTAACAAACCCTTCATGTGTGTCATCCTGAAACAAAATTTAGTTGCACCAACAATAAAGAATCCATTTGTCACGAAAGATCTGCTCATGAAATTATACCGACGAAGTAGGGATCTTCTATTATAACTTCCCCCTGAGGATCATATTGTCCCAGTAGTTCAATTTTGGCTTTGCTACCCAGGGGCTTAATGCTGTTCAGGCGAGATATGTTCTCGTTGTCCATTCCGAAGATCCAGTCGAACTTTTCAAAGTCATCCGCGGTAATCTGAAGAAACAGTCGTGAATAAATTCGCCGTTCTAAAAATGTTCCCGCCGTTGACCAGGTGTTCGAGTATCGTCGGAGAACAACTTACAGTCCTCGCTTTGTGCGAGTAATCAGTGATTCCATTAGCTCTCAGAATCATGATAGCTCTGTGGTTTGGCGATTCGCCAGTGTGGTATCCCATCAAGGCCGCACTGTCGACCTCCCATCTGTCCTCCACAGCATTTTTCCTTATAATTTGCTGAAATACCGCTTCGCCAATCGGTGAACGACAAGTGTTTCCTGCAAACAATGATGCAGCAATTAATTGAATCTACTTGCAGATGATCGTTGACAGCCGAGAGACACGCGATGTTGACTCAACGAGAGGTACGTTCGAAAATTACCCAAACAAACGAGGAGCACGCGCTTCTTCTCAGCCATGACTGCGAGCGGCGCGAGACCTACCAAAGATATTGACCGCGCTCCCTGCGTAACCCACCGAGCGGAAGTCGGGAGTTTAGAAGTTTCTCAAACCGGAAACCCTACGAACGCGACCTCCCCCCACCCTACCGGGTGAAAATTATAAAATTATTGATTGTCCCATCTAGTGTGAATTTTTCAATTCCCCGGAACTTGCGATTGTGTGAACCTCCGATCCGGCCGCTGTGCCACAGTTGCTTCGCGCATTTCTCTTTCGGTAATTTTCACCATTATATTCGTGATGTGAGTATAGACGTACAGTTATGTCGGAATTTAAGCGGATTAACCAAACTGGATCTTCGTAGCGGCTACGACAATTTTGTATATCCATCGGGGCTTTTGTCGGTGAAAGTTTCGCGATTTAACCGAAGCTCTCTCGACCTAGCCTACGCTTCATCCGGCGATTCTCATCAAAACAACTTTGAGACCTCTCTCGCCCTCTCTCTCTTTCTTTCCATCTCTCTCTCTGCTTGCGATTCTCACGTATCGAGATTATTGTAATACCACGAAACCCTCTTGTATCGTCGTCGCATACCTTCGATAAAAATCTTCGACGTGGTTGAAACTTTATTCGTGATTTATCGGCGTATCTAAGCGTTTTTGTTGTGTGGTTACCAAACAGCAAGGCTCGACTGGAGCTGGCGAGCGGCTGAACGGTGTGAGCAGCATCGTTACTCCCATGCCGTTCGCCGATATATAACACCCTCCTAGGTTAACCTCGAATTCACTCGCAAATAAATAAATATATTAATCGCAAGCTTTTTTTCTGCAAATCGTTCATTTGGTTTTCCTGCGTATGTTTCCTATTCTGAAAGATAAACTGAAAAAAAAAAAACATCTCCATTTTTCTTTCCCGTGTTGCAGGATTAATGAGTAGCGAAAATGTCGGTACATTACAAATTCAAATCCACTTTGGATTATGACACAGTGTCGTTCGACGGACTTCACATATCCGTCGCAGACCTCAAGAAGGCAATTTTTCATCAGAAACGCATCGGAAAGAATACTGACTTTGATCTGCAGATCACAAATGCGCAGACTAAGGAAGGTTTGTACATCAGGATTAGTTGCATTTTTTTTTTTTTTGTTTTTTCGCTTCACAGGACACGATAAAGTATTGATTTGCCATTTCAGATTACACGGACGATAATGCGCTGATAGCAAAAAACACGAGTCTCATAGTGGCTCGAGTGCCGCTGACTATTCAACAGAAAAGATCATGGGATCGAAACGAGCAGCCGGCGTTTGCAAACTCCAAAGACGAATCGAACATGGGAAGGTCCGTGGATCTGACTCGCCTGGACGGCTCAGAGGAGGACAAGATTCGCGCCATGATGACCCAGTCTACCCAGGACTACGATCCGTCCAAGTATGAACAATTTTTTTTGTTAATTTCTGTAGTTTGTTGTCTCGGTCCTTTGATTTTGTGCTGCATTAACAAAAGTACTAAAAACTCAGCGGATGTCTCTGTTATTTATTTACTTACTCTATGGACAAATACTTTTGCAAATACAATTAGAAATTGGAGTATCGTAAACTTATTATAATACTAAATTGTCATGTTATAATTTATAATTTAATTTATTTTATGGATGTTCGTGTTTACAACAAGTATACAGCGAGTCCTAATGTGAAGCTCAGAATAATTATTTAAGAATAATAAACTAAGATGAAGTTATAAAACCCTTGGAATTTTTATTTCTTAATTCAAACACGTCAAATTAATTTCACTTGTTTTAACGAGTAGCACTAGACTAAACGTTTCCATCCTATAATATAATAGTCCTGTAATACAAAATTATTATGTTATAATACTCATTTGTATGGAAGAAGAAATAAACAAGGAGAATGTCTATGCAATGTTAAAGCTTATGAATTAATTCCAGTTACATGAAAATTCGAGGAGCCAATCAGACCGGCGAGGTACCGCCGAACTATCGATGCTACAAGTGTCACCAGCCGGGTCATTGGATAAAGAATTGCCCGTCGGGTATCGACCGAGAGCCGATAGAGATTAAGAAAAGCACGGGCATACCCAGAAGCTTCATGGTTCCTGTGGAGGGCCCTCTCGTTCCCGGAGCGATGATGACGCCGACCGGACATTACGCGGTGCCCGCGATCGATCAGTAAGCATATGATCTAAACATAGGAAAAAAAAAAGTTGTCTCTGAATTTGTGAATGAGATCGAATTACCTTTTTTTTTTACACAGTCAAGCGTACAAAGAAGGAAAGAAGGAACGTCCGCCTTTCGCCCACGATCCCGAGCCCGTCGTCGAGAAACCCGAAATTCCCGAGGACCTTTTGTGCAACATATGCAAAGATTTGCTCACCGATGCGGTGATGATACCGTGCTGCGGAAATTCATTCTGCGACGAGTGTAAGTCGCGCCTCACGGTATTTTTGTTCTCCGAATTTACAGGTCGTTTAGTCGGTTACCGATGTAACTTTACTTTCTTGCGCAGGTATCAGAACGGTCCTGCTCGAGTCCGAGGAGCACGAGTGTCCGGACTGCAGTGAGAAGGACGTGTCGCCGGAGACTCTGATACCGAATCGTTTTCTCCGCAACGCCGTGATGAATTTCAAGAACGAGACCGGTTACGCGAAGCGGCAGACCTACAGACCCACGCAGGCGGCGTCGAGTCAGCAGCCTCTCGTAAAGTTAGAAAAGCCCAAAGTCGAGAGCGTCCAGCCGGCATCGTCGCAAGAGAACGTTCAGAGCGGAGCACCGACGTCGCAAACGCCCATCGCCTCGAGTGTCCCGTCGCAGGAGTTTACGGAAAAGCCCGCTGACCTTGCGGAACCGGCGACCTCAACGGTACCTCAACAGTACGACGAGCCACCGCCCCCAGCATTAGTAGCGCCCGGTAAATTTCTCCTTTATAAAAAAAAAAGAAAAGACGCCGATAAGAATAACAATCGATCGTAATCTTTGACAATCGTAACTCGCCGCGTAGGTTACCGTAGGGACTCTCTACCCGCGCACCCATGTAGCACAAAAAAATAAGTTATCAGAACGTGATCTGAATGGGTTACATATGTCCGTCCGGATGGTAACTATAAGCTACCCTACGTCCAAAAGTCAACTTTTTCGATGGGAGGTAACTTTCGGATACCATCCAGACGGACATATGTAACCCATTTAGATAACTTTCTGATAACTAATTTTTTTTGTGCTACCTGGGCATACGCGTCCAAGTAGCAATTGTTCGGATGGAACGAAAAAGTCGTCCCTTGGTTGACGTTTCGTCGTCAAAATGTTACCCGTAAGCTATTGCATTCCCGCAGTCAAAGACAGCTTACGGATAACATTTTGGCGGTCATGAGTCAACCAACGAACTACTTTTTCGTAACATCTGAAAAATCGCTACTCGGGGCGTCCGTCCCTTTCAAAAGCGGCGGCGTTTGTGTCCGTCGCCATTTTGAATTCTTCGGCGCCGATGGCCAATATTTTTTCCATCAGTACATAACCTAGCGCGTGCCGTAGGCCGTCGAAAAGATCGCGAAATGCCGAATAACGATGAAAAGATCATTGCTCTCGTGTGAGATACGCGGAGAGATCGAAGTGAGAATTACGACAACGGAATCCTCGCGACAGACGAATGTTTCTGTTCGCGGACGATCGAACCGTTTGAAAAACGAATGTCGCTCAGACATACGTAATTTTTTGTTTAGCGTCGACCGAATCTCCACCGGAGCCGGAGACGCGAGCCGATACCGTGACGAAATTGATTACCGACGAGGAGACCGAAGTTCCGCCGCCGCCGGGCACGGAGCCGCTTCTCCCGATACCTGCCCTCGGCGGCAGCTCGCCGGACAGAGATTTGGAACGAGGCGAAGGCAAAGTCGATGAGAAAAAGGATCAGGAAGATGATTATTCAGACGATCAGCGTCCGCGCGAGCGCAGGCGTAGTTTCAGCAAGGACAGTCACCGCGAGAGGTACAGTCTTTGCTTTTAACGACAGCAAGTCGCAAAGACGGAGCCCTTTTATAGTTGGAAACTCGATCCCTATTGCGGTGTTTTGTTCCAGAAGCGGAGATCACGGGCGTAGGATTGAAAACTTACGAACAGTAAGCCGCAGGAGATCGCTGTCGCCAAGAAATTCTCACAGAGGCGAATATTTGCCATCCTCTCATCCTATGAATCATCCGGCTTCTAAGAATTACCAGGTTCCGCCTCCTGGCAATGCACGCTATCAGCCAAACATGCACTACTGCGCGGATGAGAGAGATATTCGTAGATCAACCGAGGAGCGTCCCGGCACGCCAACGGTGAGCGCAATGTTTTCTAAATTTTATTTTATTTTATTTTGTTTGTTGACAGCGCTGGGCGGTACTCGAAGTGCCGGGTGCTTTTTTGGTACATCAAGCGTGTACTTGAAGTACCAAAGTTCTTTTTAGTACTTCAAGTACTTTTTTTATGATTTCAAGTGCCAAGTACAAGCACTTTTTGAGTACATGCTCGCATTACGGATACCCGTTGAATAACATGACATCCTGTTTCTATTAATGTAAACTTTTCAGAAAGTATAATTTTACAGAGAATTTATTTTTAAACGTAAAAATAAAAGTAAACCAAAAAAAAACGTGAAGGCGTCTTTCTTTTGTTTGTTTTTACAAACACATCCTTATAATAAAAATGTTTCAATTTTTTCATGAACGGTTTATGGATTATGTTTTTAAGAAAAGAAGTGAAGAGTAGTCTAAAAATTGACTGAAATTTACGAATTACGAAAATTACAGTTATCGTTTGTTGCAATAAATTTTGCGGTAAATTTTGACTTTAAATTTGATGAAATATAGGTATTTTTTAGAGTTCCCAAGAAAGGTGCAAAGTAATTTAAGCTTTCTCTATGAAAGTTTCTGACACTTTGTACTTTAAGTATTTTTTGGTACTTAGCCCAGTTCTGGTTAGAGACAACGGTGGTAACTGAGATCATGAGCGTCCCCTACAAGTGCAAAGAAGTTCCCAATTTTATTTACTTATTTATCAACGGGATCAACCCTTTTACAAAAGATAAAATGTAGCCTGTTTATTTTAACAAATAAGTATTTTAGAAAATTTACATGTTTGGTATAGCCCATGCCCAGCACGGTACAATAGAACAATATCACATTACTCAAGGTACCAATATAATTAAAAACACAAACAAAATAACCCATTTAATAGAGAGAGCGTGTGACAAAAGCCGGTATTGTATGTTTTCTTTAATAATTTGAAATAAATAAAGGTGGACGAGCCACATCTGCACGGTCCGCCATCGGTGGGCAGTCAGCAGCCTCCGTTGCTTCCGTATCCGCCGGGTGAGGATCGGCTTCCGGCACCGCCTCCGGCCCAGCCGCCGCAGCCAAATTATAATCAACCACCGCCGAACATAGCGCCGCACAATGCACTCCTGCCCGATCCCTACATGGCTCACAGGATACCCTTGTATCCGCATCAGCAGGGCGGGCCCCACTACGGTCCACCGAGATACGACAGACCGCCGTATCAGCAGACCGGTTATCGTGGCTCTCAGATACCGCGAAATTACAACGGGCCGCCGAGGCCCATGAGAGGGATGCATCATCGTGAGTGTTGTTTCGTTCATTGCCGATTCTTTTATTTTATTGCTTCCTCATAGACGAAGCTTTGTTTTCGTGAAATTTTTTTCTTCGAGATTTTCATGTAAACGTGTTCAGAATGTTCCAAAACGTCGAATTTTCTTTACAGTGGGATACAGAGGAGTTCAGCCACCACCGCCGGGATTAGGCAGAACTATAAACAACGGCAATCCACCTGGGTGAGTGTCATTAAACGGTGAAAAAATTATCCCTTATTTCGTTCTCGATTTCCTATTAACTTCCATGGTGTAAAATGTCCACAGTGTAATCGACGACCCTCTGGAAGCTTTCGAGCGTATGTTGCGGGAGAAAGACGAACGAGACAGGCGTCTCGGCAAGCACAGAAGACGAAGCAGAACTCGTTCGAGATCTCGAAGCTACACGAGATCGCGTTCGCGCTCTTTCGGACGCAGGTCTCCGTTACCCGCGCGAATAAGCAGATCGAGAAGTCCACCACCGAAGAGACGAGCCTCGAGATCTCCTTTGCCTATGAGACAGCGAAGTCGCACACCGAAACGGAGATCTCGCAGTGGAAGCTTCTCGATCAGCAGGTAATTGATTTTTTATGTTTTTTTTATAGAACAAAAATCAACGATTACTTAAAAATCTGAAAAAATTCATACGTATTCAGAAAAATAAACGAATCATTTTCATGAAAAAAAAAAGTTTTGTTGC
>JAPYZC010003918.1:0-11161 GCA_030522665.1 Ichneumoninae sp. A BG-2022a
GAATCTGCGTTTGGCGCGAAAAAATACATGGAAGTATGCGCTCCTGAATTTTTTTTTTGCCCTTTCGATTTTTATTCCAGAATTCCTAGTGATACCTCTATATCTAGCTTTTTAATCCCGTCATATCCATCGTACTTGTGTATGTCTTGCTGTAAATCACGATAGGCACCTGGGTTTTTCCGCGATGCCATCGGAAAGCAAAGAAATCGTTGTTTAAAAAATACCCAAAATCACTCATTTTTGAAATTTTGGTTATAACAATGCCCGGTAAACTTTTTCGTTAGTTGTCGCTCTAAGAGTGTAATTCCATGTATTTTTTCACGCTGTTCACGAATCTGACACTTATTTTATTCGTAGATGAATATTTGATACGAAAAAAAATGCGTAAAAAAAAAATGCATGAAATTCGAAAAATTCAAAATGACATAAAATTTTAACGGTTCGACCGATTCTCTTGAAATTTCAATGGGATCATCGGGTGATGATATTCTGTCTGTGTACGCATTTTTAGCCCGACAGCTCAAAAATTGCGAGCGCTACGGTGCGCACAGACATTTTCGAAGAAATTAAAAATGGCGTACAAAAAAAACAACTGAACATTTTTGGACGGAATTTGGCCAAAACATTGACTATTAACCACACAAGTTGTGTGCAAGATTTCAGCCTGATCGGTGGAGGCGTTCCCGAGATATAGCCATTTGAATGTTTCGCGTCTGATACACACAAACACACACACACACACACACACACACATACATCCGGACATTTTTTCTAAATGTGATCTTTCGATGTTTTGGAACATTCTGAACACGTTTTTATTAAAATCTCGAAAATTTTTTTTTTACCATCACAAAGCTTCCTCTATAAGGAAGCAAAGTCTGAAAAAATGCATACGTACGCGTGTAGAAAAAAAGTACGTGACGTATCCGTCCGGGATCCGTATTTTGTCCGTATAATGTACAGCTTTTGACCCGTTCCGGGACTTTTTACGGACTTCAACATTTGAGGATCCCGAGTCGGTTGTAACATGTCCCTCTGCTACAGCAATCGTATTCTTAGGTATTATCAGTTCGCCTGCGACATACAGGTCAGGTGCCAGGTTGCAGATGACAGGATTATCGAAGTCCAGGTCGATTCCTCCACAGTTTCCTGGATCCAGGACTACCGCTTCATAGTTTTCGGTTTCAAGAGTATGTCTACACATGTTTCCATATCTAGGTTCATCTGTCCGTAGTTTTCAGTGTCTAGGTCGATCGCACCGTAGTTTTATATGTCTAGAGCCTTCATAGTTGGTGCCAGCTGAATACGTCAAAAATTCAGATTGTACGTATATAAAAATCCGTCAAGTACGTGAAAAGTTCGTATCGTGCATTCGAGTACGTGAAAAGTTCGTATCGTGCATTCGAGTACGTGAAAAGTTCGTATCGTGCCTTCGAGTACGTGAAAAGTTCGTATCAACATTCGAGTACGTGAAGAGTTCGTATCAACATTCGAGTATGTGACAATTTCCTCTCATAAGTCGAATACGTGAAAAGTTTGAATTGAAAGTCGAGTACGTCTAAAGTTCGTATCGAAAGTCGAGTACGTCAAACGTTCATATCGAAAGTCGAGTACGTAAAAAGTTCGTATTACAAGTCGCTTACGTGAAAAATTGGTATCGAACGTCATAAGTATCCATTTTTTCAGATTTTTATAACATTAGGAAGTGTTTGCAATTCTTGTCCGAATTTCTCGAATTTAGGCAAAATGAACACCACTCGCTCCAACCTCCTTAAAGTATATGCGTTCCGTCCGTTTGATTTTTAGCATTCCATATATGTTTCATATTCCTTTCCGATATAGCAAAATACAAGTTTTTATACGATCACATAACGAAATATGTAATGATATGACAGGAAAACATACATGAATGGATACAGAGTCATAGAAATAGAAACAAATATTGAATCGGAAATATTCGGAATATATGATATGTGTGGATGTAAGTACTGCTGGATGTGTCATTTTTCGCTCTGGTTTTCTCGGATTCTTTCTGCTGCTGTCTGCCCCGTTGGGGCCTGTTTTCAGGTTGGTAGCGCTGCTGCCTGCCCTCTGCTCTTCTCGAGGTGCATATTGCGCCTCTGCTGCACTGCTGTCAGTCGTGGCCTGGGGTTTTCCTGCACGCCTGCTGCCTAACCTCAATCTTTGGCTTCGCTGTGTGGGTGCCTGGTGGACTGTCGGTGTGCTGTCGGTGTGGCGCCTGCATGCTGCGCGGGTGTCTCTCGTGGGAGCGGCGCGGCTCGGGCGGCGTGCGTACTTCGCTGAGGCTTCCACTGCTCGGTCGGTATGGCGGTGTCCGGCCTTGGCCTGCTGCGCTCGGGCGTGGGCGGCAGCGATCCGTCGGTTTACGAGGATTCGTCTCCGGCTTCACCTGTACCGCCTCCTCCAGGGACTGAAGAGGCTATGCTCTTCTTACGCGGCGCTCACATCTCTGCGGATGACATCACTCGTATGCTGCATTCTCTGACGGAGGCAAAGTTGTCCATCACGACGATCTTGGGCGGGGCTGACGTGACAGCACCGCATCGAAAGACGGCGGAGATTTGCCTGGAGCAGTATCACGACAATTTCCATGCCGTTGCGTCGGCGTATTTGCAGCTGCTCGCCAGGTTCCAGGCGGTGGTTGCGTGCGAATCTCTGTTCGATCGGCAGGCTCGGAGGCTTGAGGATGTTATCCGGACTCAGGTTGGTCCTCGATCTGATGCTCAGGCGGGGCCTGCTGCGTCTGCTGGTCGCACGTTCGCGGATGCTGTTGCGGGAGGGGGTCGACTGCAGATTCACTACCCGAATGGGCCGACAGTCACCTTGCCGAGGCGTCCTGAGAGTCGCGTCATTGTCGAGCCTAGGGCGGGGGATACTGCGCGGTTTGCTTCCGGGGAGGCTACTAGGCAGGCTCTCGAGGGCTCGGTGGATCCGGCCGCACTGGGAATAAAGATTTCGCATGTATCGCGGGTGCGGAATGGCCTTCGTGTGCATGCTTGTGATGGGGATCTGCAGCGACTCAAGGATCTGGATGCTGTTCGTGAAGCGGGGCTCCAGGTGAAGGACGATGTCAGGCTCAACCCGCGGCTTCGCCTGGGGAATGTACCAGTGGCCATGTCGCGGGACGTGATTGTGGCGAACTTGGTCATGCATAATCTTCAAGGATGCGACGTTGAAGGCACCCGGGTTGTGTACGTGTACCCGGCAGCAGGGCGAAGGTTCACGCGGTGTGTGATTGAAACGTCGGTGGAAAATCGGAAGAGGCTCCTGGCGTTGCCGGAGGTGTCGCTGGGTTGGAGTACCTGCTTCGTCGAGGACCATATCCGGGTGCTTCAGTGCTTCCGATGCTGCAACTTTGGCCACATTGCTGCTGAGTATCAGCGGAATCCACGGTGTTCGCGTTGCGCAGGGGCGCGCCAGACTCGACAGTGCTCTGCTTTCGAGGAGCCGCCGCGATGCGTGAACTGTGTGGCTGCAAAGCTCCCGGCAATCAGCCATTCGGCCTCGGATGCGGTAGGCTGTCCGATCCTGCGGACGAGAATCTCGGAGAAGGCGCGTCTGGTCAATTATGGATAGCCGGTCTTAGTGTCGGCTGGCGGTGCGTCACGTTAACTGCCAGTCGTTGTATCCGCATCTCGACGAGTTTCGCCTACATTTCTCGTCGCGGGCGTATCATATTATTTGCCTTAGTGAGACATGATTGAGGCCGGAGATCACTGACTCGCTGGTTGCGCTTCAGGGCTATTCGCTCTTGCGGCGGGATCGGAGTGGCGTCACGGGCGGAGGGGTCGGCGTCTATGTTCGGCGCGACGTTCGGGCAAAAATCGTTGCGGAGTCTCAGGATGCAGGCCGTGGGGAGCCGGAGTTTATGCTCGTCGAGGTTGCTGTTCAGGACGCTGCGAGGGTTTTGATCGGGGTGGTGTATCGTCCGCCTGGGCCAGGATCCTTGCAGCTGTTCGAGGAGGTGCTGGTCTCTCATCTTCCGGAGTATCGGCACGTTATCGTCGCGGGGGATTTCAACTGCAACGTGGACGTTCCGTCGGTGGCCTCTCGGCGTCTTCTGGATTTCATCTCTTCGAGCGGGCTGCATCTCGTGCAGCATGGGGCGTCTCATCACACCGCCACTGTCAGTACGCGTATCGACCTCTGTTTCGTCGCTGATGCCTACGGGGTGGCTGGCTTCGGGCAGTACCCGGTACCGTTTCTGTCGAGACATGACCTCATCTTCGTCGAGTACAAGGTTGGGGCGCCCCGTCGAGTTCCTGAGGTGTTTCTTGGGCGGGGCCTCGGTCGGATGGATGAGGCGGCGTTTCTTCAGGACCTTGGCGATTGGGACTGGCGGCCGTTTTACGAGGCGGCCTCGATAGACGATAAGGTCGGTCTTCTGAATGACGCTGTCACCCGGGCCTTCGATATTCATGCGCCTGTTCAGAGGGTTACGCTGAGGCGTCGTGTGGCGCCGTGGATTAATGGAGAGCTGCTGGAGCGTATGAGGTGGCGTGATCGGCTTCGTCGGGCGTAGCGTAAACTGCGGTCTCAGCGTCTGGAGGCGAAATTCAAGGAGTGTCGGGACGAGCTGAAGCGGGACTTGGTGGCGGCGAGGGATGCCTTCTTCCTGTCTGCGTTCTCGTCGGCGGAGGAGCCGGCGGATACCTGGAGTCTTGTGCGGCAGCTGGGGCTTTTGCCGGGTCGAAAGGCCAGGGCGGCTGATCCCATTGTTTCGCTGGACAAGCTGAATGAGCAATTTCTGTCTGCTGAGTCGCGGGTTGTGCCGCTGGCGGGGGAGGCTGCGGCTATAGGGCCGTTTCCTCAGGACTCGCAGCTCTCGTTTGCGCCGGTTGCAGCTGGGGATCTGGGCAAGGCGTTGGCGCGCCCTGCGGCTAACACGGCGGGAATTGATGGCTTATCGAGGCGTATGATACGTATCTCTCTTCCGGTAATTTTTTGCAAGCTGCTCCACTTGTGTAATTTTTCACTTGTTAATTCTCTCTTTCCAGAGCTGTGGAAGCGTGCGCTCGTCTGTCCTGTGCCGAAGCTGAAGACTCCGCTGAGGGCGGCGGACTATCGGCCGATCTCCCTGCTCTGCTGCTTTTTAAAAATTCTGGAGCGTCTGGTGGCGGCTTAGGTGGTGCGGCACATGGAGCGGTGGAGCCTGTTCGACCCGTTCCGGTCGGCGTTCAGGGCTTTCCATAGTACCCAGTCGGCGCTGTTGCGAGTTGTGGAGGACGCTCGGCAGGCTATTGACCGGCGCATGGTTATGCCTATAGTCTTCTTTGACTTCTCTAAGGCCTTCGACTGCGTTGTGCATGAGGTTCTGCTACGGAGGCTTGGGGAGCTTAACTTCAGCCCTGCCGTTCTAGCGTGGTTCGGCAGTTATTTGAGTGGACGTTCGCAGGCCGTGCGGGGGAGTGAGGGGGCTTGCTCTGCTTGGGGCCCTGTGTGCTCGGGCGTCCCTCAGGGCTCTGTCCTCGGGCCCTTACTCTTCTCCATCTTCGTGCAGGGGCTTGGGGACGTGGTACCGGGCTGTAGCTACTGCTTTTATGCTGACGACCTCCAGGTCTATTGTAGCTGTTTTCCTTTCGAATTAACGAGGCTATTGCCGGCGTGAGCGAGTGGAGTGCCTCACGGGGACTGCGTCTGAATCCTGCAAAGACGAGGGCGATGGTCATGGGGTCTGCGAGGATTGTCAGTCGCGTGCTGTCGCAGCACTTGCCGCCGATTCTGGTGGGGGGGGGGGGGGGGTTGCCATGCCCATCTCGGAGTCGGTCACGTGTCTGGGAGTTCGACTGCATCAGTCCTTGTCCTGGCGGGAGCATGTCTGCCGGGTTGCGGGGAGGGTGAACTCGATTGCTTATCAGCTGAAGCTGTGTCGGGGGCGGCTGCCTGTGCCGGTGCGGAGTATCTTGGTTGTGTCCCTGGTTCTTCCGCACCTCGACTACTGCTGCCTGCTTCTCACGGACCTCCCTGCGGAGCTTGCCCTGGTGTTGCAGAGGAGCTTTAATCGATGCGTTCGGTTCGTGGTTGTAGCGAGGCGGGATGAGCGCATCACTCCGTACTTGGCTCGGCTGGGCTGGCTTAAGTTGGCGGGTCGCCGTAACTTCTTACTCGCCTGTTGCGTCTTCACAGTGCGAGCGACTGGGCAGCCGGCTTATATTTTCCGGGCGATTGGGCAGCCGGTGCGGGTCCTTGGCCGGGACTTGCGGAGGCCAGGTCTGGACATAGATTGTGTCGTGCCTTTTTGCCGGACGGAGGGGCTGTGGAAGTCCTTCGCGGCTTCGGCTGCGCGCCTCTGGAATGCTATTCCGCCGGAGGTCAGGCGGCTGGGGTCGTTAGCGGCGTTTCGGAGGGCCTACCTGGACCTCTTGCTCGAGGAGATGAGGTGTGGGGTTCGGGGGTGAGCTTACTGCTCAGTTTTTCAGTCTGTATCGCGTTGCATCCCTTTCTTTATTTTCTTTATTTTCTTTATTTGTTTTCTTATTCCTTCGCATATGATTCTTTCTTTGCATATTTTTTTACGTTATATTTTCATATTATGTTATATTCTATTATTTTTCTTATTCCTTCGCATATGATTCTTTCTTCGCATATTTTTTTTATGTTATATTTTCATATTATGTTATATTATGCTTATTCCTTTGCATATGATTCTTTCTTTGCATATTTTTTTATGTTGTATTTTCATGTTATGTTATATTCTATTATTTTTATATTATGGTTAATTTTGTTACGCTGTTTGTAATTTTTTCTGCGGGACTTACTGATCTTGTATTTTTGTATCGTGATGCACGGTGTTCTTAGGGGGCTCAAGCCTCAGAATACGAAATAAACGAATCTATCTATCTGTCTATCTATATAACGAAAATCATGCATGAATGGATAGAGAACGATAGAAACGTAAAGAAATATTGATTCGGAAATGAGCGGATAGTGATACATATCGAAAACATGCATGATCCGCTAGAGAACGATAGACACTGTATAAGTGTATACGAATTAACACGGATACGTCAATATAATTCACATGATATTTTCCGTATATATCCATGTAGAATGCGGCAAAACGTGCAGAAAACACATAATCGACGGATAGAAGTTTCTTTCATCCGCATCCATCCGGAATTTCAATCAGGGATAGAACACCCTCCGTGGAATCTCGAGGACTTCCAACGTTTTTGGGCAAACGGCCCAAAAACAGCCATTTTCGTGAGGAAAAGTATACCTGCGGACGCTGTTGGTTTTATAAGAAGCGTCGCGATGAATATAAGTAATCTTTATTGGCAGACAACCATTATGACTGAAAGGAGAAGATAAGAGAACAAACGAAAAAGACATGCAAGATACAATTCGTATAACGTAGGCCTTGACAAACATATAAGACCGACCTTAAACAAAGCAATCGAATTTCTCAATTCAACAGAAGCATTATAGGTAAGTCCCTGGTGGCTTTTCGTCAGGGTTAAAATGGACGAAACAACATTCTCGGTAGGCATAATATATTTCCGTCCAAGCCTAGATCTTGAACAAGCTTTAGATTTACTTCAAGTAACCCTTAAAGAAATAGAAGAAACGGTAGGGAATGAGATGATCCTAATCGGAGGGGACTTCAACGCGAGTGTAGGAGAATGAGACACACTCCCAGACGAAATTATAGACTCCACCTGTCTCTCCAATACGGTATCTAACTGTGATTAACCTGTCAATTTTAGAGGCTTACCTTTTTTGGACTTTATGGGTACAAACGGATTTATAATGTTAAACGGCAGAACTCCGAGTGACCGTCCGACTCAGCCGTCCTTGCGTTGTAAATTAGGATTCAGTGTAATCGACCTCGTTTTCGTTAACGCGATCAGCGTCCACAAAATTAAAGACCTCAACATTGTGGCAAGGCTCCTAAGACCACCTCCCAGTTAAAGTAGAATTGTGGGCCGACAGTGCCTTGCAAGTAGCGCCGCGTCGTGAAGCAGTCCTTAAACCGGCCTCAAAGCGCCTTAAGTGCTTGCAAGAAAAGGCTGAGCAATACCAAAGTGAAATGTTGAAAGCGAATAGTTTTGTAGATATACAAGGTGTTACGTCCGCGGAAATGCTATACATTAAGGTGAAATGAAAGTCACGTGACGGCCCATGAATGTGAGAGTGATAGTTGCAATTTTCAAATTAACTTTATTCAATGGTGCTAATTTTTTTGAGAAAAATATGAATTCGGCCCGGATGCGAAATTACCGTGTGCATCCGGGTCGAATTTGCTTTTTCGTCAAAAAAATTAGCACCTTTGAGAGAAGTTCATTACAGTTTTCATTACCGACCGCGATATTTCACTTCCCCTTAACTTGACCGAGGAAATAAAAGAAACGGCGCAAACCTTGGGGCTAACGAAATCAGTCAACGATTTCGTGTTCGTGTGTGCGTGTGTGCGTGTGCGCGTGTGCGCGTGTGCGTGTCTTAGACCTAAAAAATTAAAACTTTTATAACTTAAGAACGGCTTGAGTTATCAAACTGAAATTTATAAGGTAGGTAGAGGTGTAAATCCTCAAGGTGTGATTACATTTTTAGCAAAATACTTTCACTTATAAAAACGTTACGCTGAAAAACTCTGTGCGCACGCTAGCTCTTACAGTTTTTTAGGAATCGGCCCAAAAAGTTGTACACAATGGGATTATTACCGACCAATAATTCCTATTCAATTTGTCGAGGATCCATCCAACCGTTCAAATTTAATGAAATTTTGGATTTTTAGATTTTTGTGAAAAATTAGTATTTTCTTTCTGATGCGAGTTTTCGTATCAAATATTAAGTTAAGACTAGAATAAGTTGCAGTTTCGTGATCAGTGGCAAAAATAGGTTAAGTGTAGTCCCTGAGCGATGATTAACGAACAAACTTTTTCGCGAATTTTTATGACCAATATAGCCAAAATGAGTGATTTTGCGTATTCTTGAACATCGACCCTGGTGAAAATATTTCTCTGAATATCTCTGAAAAAATATCTGAAAGTCTCGGAAAATTTCTCTAAAATTTCTCTGAAAAGTCCTCTGAATTCGCTCACTTTTCGCACTTTTCAGTCAAAGATTTTTCTGAATCTAAATCAGGCCTGGGACACTGGAGACTTTTCTAATACGGAAATATCGCCTTTTGTCGCCACTCACATTAATCCGCTACGCGGCGCTGGCGGTAATGTGACTGGCTTACTATATATATTGTTTCGCGATTTCAATAAGAACATTGACTAACCTAAGAATCCCGTTTTTTTTGTGATATACGTGTGAAAATTAAACATTAAATTACAGTGGTAATATAGTGGTTATTACACAGTGGTACAGTGGTATATTACAGTGGTAATGTAATTGAGTCTCGCTATGCCAACTTGTGCCATGTCGGGTTGTACATCGGGGTACACGTCGAACAAGGAAAAATTTAATTTCTTTAGTATCCCCAAAGATGCCGGTGCTGCAGAAAAATGGAGAAGTGCAATAAACCGTAATGACATTTTTTTAAAAACTGGAAGGGCAATCTGTGAAAAACGCTTCAGAAAGGAAGAGATTTTATGGAAGCATCAACTTCGTGGTCCCGACGGATGTGTACTTGGAGTAGTAAGTTGAATATAATAGCACGTATACATAATTATGTACACACTTTCCCTGTAAGCGTGTATGATTGCACTTGCGTTATCGCATGTTTTGATTTTTACAGTCGGAATATAAAGTTCCACGCTTAAGAGAAGATTCGGTGCCATCTCTTTTTCCTTGGACCGCACAAGATGGTTCCTCGCAGTCTGAACTCTGGAACGTGTTGGCTGATGTTACCCAAAATCAAAATTCTGAGTTTGATCCTATATCGGATTTTCATTCCACCATGTTACCATGGACACCTTCAGATAAGCCAGTAACCGATGTCTGGGCAGATTCTCATCATTCGCTGCCACACGCAAAGCGACAAAAGCTGTGTGATCAAGAAAATGAAATTAACACCACCGGTATCACGTTGGACACATTCATGGAAAATATCAAACTATCAACCATGACGTTTGATGAGTTATCAAAAGCAGAAATATCTCTGCCTTTCGGGTGGATGGTAGAGAAGACTTCTTATCAACGCCAAAACTTGGTGATGATATTCACAAATAAAATCGTGAAAGTCGACGAGAAGCTTATGCCATTCATATTGAAGGCTCTTAGCGTGAAAGACGACATGTCTATCGAGATATCTGTGTTGGGTCGACCTCTGGACCTTCAAAAATTTGATATGCCCGGTCGTATCGACGATATTCAACAGCTTCAAGATTTGTTGCTATTAATAAACAGTCTCAACGTGTGCACTGGATGCACCGGACCTTCGGTTGAGACGGAGATGAGCCAGCTAAATTGTAGCACAATCAAGAGGGACGTAACTGGGCTCTGGCGTCACAATACGTGCGATCTATTGCTTCAGAATGTTACGATATGTACATTTTGTCGCACGGCCAAGAGAACTCTGGCGACGAAGCTTAGAAGATGGAAAAAACAGCAAGGAAACAAACGTCGTGCTTCAATTCCTGGGGCGTCTCCAACGCAGAAGATACGTTTGTCGAAACTGCATTCGAAGTATCGCTGCGCAGTACGAGATAAAATCCGAGCACGAGAAAAAATAAAAACGCTCAAATCCAAGCTGCTCGAGTGCCGTAAGAACACGGCTCGCCTCACAGATTTCAATTTCGACAAACTGTTGGAGAATGGCAATGTATCGCAAAATCAAGTCCATGCCATGAAGCAAATTATAGATGCAGCAAAACGCAAGAGCTCGAAAGGACACAATTATTCTGAGGAGTGGATGCTGCTGTATATGCTGCTGCACATGCGGTCACCGTGCGGTTATTATTTTCTTCGATCCAACGAAATTTTACCTCTTCCTTGTGTCCGGACAATTCGAAGATATATAACATTTTCATAAGATTTTTAAATATGTTCTTGTTACCGATACAATTAATTGGATTTGCAATTCCTTATACGCATTGTACAAAAGTGTACAAACTATTATTATTTATAACTGCTTACAATTATATTTACAATAATGTGAAATATTAGCACCCACATGCGACTACTATTTACAATTATATATATATATATATATATATATATATATATATATATATATATATATATATATATA
>JAPYZC010003919.1:0-11160 GCA_030522665.1 Ichneumoninae sp. A BG-2022a
TTCCGAGAAAAACGCGCTTAAACTTTGAGATCAGGACGTGACGCTCCGTTCCCTTTCTCTAAGAAATGCTGTAGTGACGAAAATAATTCGAATTTCGATATAAAAATTTAACAGCATGTTTATAACCGTGTATAGTATCCGATAATAAAAAAAAAAGATTTTTCGAAAATTTCACACTGAGATGATCCCTTAATTGATGTGGGCCATATTCACCACCTTTACCCTACCGTACCTTACCGTCATTTTTGGTGGACCAATTCAAGCATTATTTGAGTAATCTCGTGTAACTTTGCTTTTGTAGTTCTGAATAAGGCGGCCGATGCCCTCAAGAAAGGCCGCAACTTCCACATGGCCAAACTGGAGAGTTACGACCTGACTGTGAGCTTCCCGATGGAATCCGGCTTCCCCTTCGTCTACACCATGAAGGTCCCCGGTTTGCTGAAAGCTTCCGGTTCGGTCAAAGGCGAAAACTCTCCCAAGGCTGTCCAGGGCTCCATCGACCTTCGTCTCGTCTATTCGATGCAGGTTCAGGGCAGGCTCGGTTTCGTGACGCCCTTCGAGCATCAGCACTACATGGCCGGCATCAACAAGAACCTCCAAGTGTACGTGCCCATTCGCGCCGAGGTCAAGGTGGACAAATCTGAGAATCAGGTGACACTGAAGATCCAACCGATCGAGAAGAACGAGGAGAACAAGATCGTGCAGCAAACGACCGTGCCCTTCACGTCTCAACACAACATTCTCAACCTATCGCCGGTCATGAAGAGCGATCAGACTCACAAGCTGAAGAGTCGGAAGCTGTGGACCCGAAAAATCGAATACGGCAGACGCACCCGAGGACCCAATTTCAATTATGAGATGGCGACGACGGCTACTCCGTTCGAAGACAACGACTGGGACTGGGATCCACTGGGCCCCTTGGTATTCCCCTTCACCGACAAAGATATCGAAGAATCCAGGACCAGCCTGATCATGATACCAAATCCCTCGAGCGAGCAATCCGTAATACTGAGTGGTTCGATCCAGTTTCTCCAGGATGACACGACCGAATACGACGAGAACAGGAGCAACTCGAGTCCCAAAGGAAAGGCACCGATCATCAAGAGTAAGAAGATCAACGATCCGGAACGCAGGAATGAACTGTTGAAGGAAGCCGCTAAGGGAATCGCAGCCGCTGACGCTTTCGCCATCGACGTCGGAGTGGAACTGCCAGGTCAAGAGCCGTTCAAGTGGATCGGTACCATGGCTATCGCGAGCAGCGACGTCGACGAGAAGACTCGTGGATTCGCGTTCTGGAGATACGTCGAAGGTCATACCCAAAGCGTGATGGAGGTGTGCGCTGGCCTCGAAGGCAAAGAGCCCAGATCTTCCGTCAGCCTCGACGATGACAAGGCCTCGTCTCCGTCCAGAAGCTTCGACGTCGAGGTCCTCGCCGGAGGTACTTGCGAAGAAGGCTACAAGATTCAAGTTCACGCGAAACAGGAGCAGAGCGACGAGTACAAAGAGCATCTCAGCGAACTGCCGGTGATGATGGAGTGCTTGAAGGAAATTAAGAGAGGCGCGAAATCCATGCCATCCTGCCTGGCCGCCAATGCGAAGGCCTCGATTATGGACAAGTTTCGTATCATTATCAAACTGGACCCGGAAATGAAGGCCGACGGGGTACTTCAGGTAGACTTGCGAAGCCTCACCAATGTCATCCCGAAATTGCAATCAGTATACCAGGACGATGAATCCATTGAGGAGAATACCGTGATTCTTTCCATGAACTTGGTTCAACCCAAAAACAAAGGCGACTTTGCGCTCGACATGACCAACCTGCGTTTAGAAGCCAAGGATATCGACGTCGACAAATTCGCTGCTCTCGCTACGAACGTTCATCCCGATCTCTCGATGAACGATCGTCTCAACATGAACTCGGACGATGATAGCGTCGAACAACGTCAGTATACCCAATGCAGCACTTTCGACTAACCTGTTTTCCAAGATTCTTCTTACTATTTTATCAACTTGTGTTACCTTTGATCAATTTTATATTTTATTAATTTTATATTATATCAATTTTATATTATATCAATTTTATATTATATTAATTTTATATTATATCAATTTTATATTTTATCGATATTATCCTTTTGTGTTTAGACTTGTGTGTGATCGATTCGGAATGGGCGACGACTTTCGACAAAGCAACTTACCCAGTCGAACTTGGCAAGTGCTGGCACGTAGCCATGACGACTTACCCGAAGACCAACAAACACAGCAAGGCCACCGAGCAGATCGACGAGGACATGGAAGTGAGCGTTGTCGTGAGAGACGCCGAGGAAAACAAGAAGGAAGCTAAGCTCGTTCTTGGCAAAGATCAGCTAAAATTAACGTCAGACGGCTCCAAGGTTCACGTTGAACTGAACGGAAAGACCATAAATCTTGCCGAGAAGCGCAGCTACAGACAGAAGACCGATGAGGGAGACGTCGACTTCGAGATCATTCAGCGGCCCGATGGTTCCATCAGGCTGTCCTCATCGAAACACGACGTCGAGGCTACCTACGATGGAGAACGTATTCAGATCGAGGTGAGATCCTGACCTCTTGTGGTCCCAACGGTACCGAAGCTTCGGCTCTTCAATCGGCTGACGCTGTTTTTCTCCCGACTGCCCGCTAGGGCAAAAAGACGGGAGTTATGCGTTTCACTGCACAGAAAAAAAAAAGCATTGAATCAAGTAAAATTTGCTTGCGGGCTGCCAATCAAGTAAAAACGTTGCTTCAATTCTATTCTGAATTCGTACAATTTCATACCGGATTGAAACGATAACACGTCACCTTGACAGTCTTGCTGTCTTTGTTTCAATATCATATGGAATTGGAAGAATTGAAAGTAGAATTGAAACAAACATTTTTTTCTTCGGCAGCCCGCAAGCGAATTTTTTTTCAGTGCGCGATCCACCGGCTCGGCACGTTTCGCAAGTGCCTACAAACGTCGGAACGTCAAAAAATTACTTAACAGATTTTGGTATACTGAAACTTCATAGCCTGATCTACACTGAAAAAAAATTCGCTTGCGGGCTGCCAAAGAAAAAAATGTTTGTTTCAATTCTATTTTAAATTCTTACAATTCCATACGATATTGAAACAATGACGGCAAAACTGGCGAGCTGATATGTTATCGTTTCAATCCGATCTAAAATTAAACGAATTGAAAGTAGAATTGAAACATAATTTTTTGTTCATTGGCAGCCCGCAAGCAAATTTTACTTGAATCAATGATATTTTTTTTTCTGTGTACGTTTGTGACAATACATTTGTGAGCGGGGTTATGAACTCAAGGTAATGGGGTAAAAGTGGTGAATATGGACCACCTCGATTAACACGTAAATCAATTATACATGGACCGGGCCATGTTCCCCACTTTTACCCTATACCATAATTGAAGAAATCCGGTTAAAAATTCGCGGTGACATCGAAAAATCACGTCGGCGATCCCCAATGCTACGTACAATTGCAAATGACGCCGCATACTTCACGCTGCCGCCGAGACAGTGCCGAATTTCCAATGCCCCATGAGAAGCCTGGAATTGGTATTTTTTTTTTTTTTTTTGTACGTTCCATCGTATATCCTCCTCGGGTTTTTACGTAACCCGTCCCTTTCCCCCCTATCACTCCCCACCCGCACTTCACTAAGCTACCTAACTTCCAGTGCGTCAGCAGCCGACTTAGCTACACTATACTTTTCTGATTCCTCGATGTTTTAACATCAAAAACTCAGAAAAACTGGCCTGCCGCTCAACATTCGATGTGCAAGCCGGTGTGGGGCTAAGCGGTCACCCATCCATCTATTCGACACAAGCAAAGCTGCTTGACTCGGGAGACCGCCGAAGCCACACACCGACCGCGCACCTAACGCTGTTTTTTTTTTTTAAATAATGTTTATTTCTTAGAACTTGTATATTTGGTGTGGGTTACATATAGACTTATAAACATAGAAAAAAGACCAGACGATATCTAAATTAAGATTATGTGTAACTCTTGCCCAAGTCACCTAACGCTGTCGGTTGCCTGGAATTGTTATTTATTTATAATCGCAGGGTTTTCCATTCGCGTTATTTATCGACCTCTTCCTGTTCACAGGCATCCGGCAAATACCGGAACGACGTTCGCGGTCTCTGCGGCAACTACGACGGTGAGCCAGCCAACGATTTCACGAGCCCGAAGAACTGCGCCCTGTCGAACGCCGAACAGTTCGCTGGATTGTACGCCTTGACGTCGAGCGAGTGCCAGGGACGGGCTTTGCAAAACGCGAAGAAAGCCGAACAGGCCGATTGCATCCGCAACACCGTTCGTCTGGGCAATGTCGTCAGCGACCGCGAGGCTGGACGCCCCAAAAACGGCAAGAATAATTGGGGATTCCACAAGAGCAACGACAAGAACCAGGGCTCCAGTCTCAAACAGCACTGCATCACCAAGCGCACCCAGGTCATCAAAGAAGCGGACAAGATCTGCTTCTCACTGAGGCCCGTGCCAACCTGCACTTCCGGCTGCAAGCCGGTCTACACCAAGGCCAAAGTTATGCCATTTTACTGCTTGCCCATCGGCGCAGCCGCTCAGCAAATGATCGAACACATCGAACAAGGCGCCAATCCCGACCTCAGCCAGAAAGAAATGTCGAAGAAGCTGAGCTTCGACATGCCCGTGCATTGCCACGCTGCGTAAAATGGCAAACAAAAAATGGCTAATCGTCAGTGGCCTGGAGTAATGGATAGTACTTCGACTATTGTATCCACGACGAGCAAATGTAATTGTCAGTATAATTGTAGCATAGAATAGCAAACAATAAACGAAAAAAATCAATAAAAACAACGTTTTATCGATCACGGAAAATTGCTTTTTAATTTCTTCATTGGACTTTGACTGACTTGCGTTTCTCACACATGGACGAGAAATCCGATTTTTAAACTTGGTGTGGCATCGCACCGGAGATACGTCACTTCCGGTCTGAAAATCGCATCTTTCGAACGGAAATAACGTCATCCGGGGGAAACTTCACTTCCGGTTTTGGAATCGGGGAACCGAATTTTGTCAGGTCTTCCTTAATATTTACATCGAATAAAGAGACATTAAGAACAAAATTAATACCCTCGAAAACATTGATCGTAGACTCGAATTGAATATATGTGCATTTTCTTTTTTATCGCAATAATGACAGTTCGAAAAAGTTAAATGACATTTTCAATGGACTCTGAATTCATCAGAGTCAGAGTATGAAATTATCAGTGAGAATCCGTCACATGTGACCGGTAAACTTCGATCGATCGGATAGATCGCCAACGGCCCAAGGATTCGTTGACTCTACACAGAAAAAAATATTGATTCAAGTAAAATTTGCTTGCGGGCTGCCAAAGAAAAAAAAAATGTGTGTCAATTCTACTTTCAATTCGTACAATTTCATACCGGATTGAAACGGTAACATGTCACCTTGACAGTCTTTCCGTCGTTGTTTCAATATGATATGGAATCGCACCCGAAAAAATAATTTATTTGATGGCCACCGGTTATGTGGTTTAAGTAAAATATTTATTTGATTTAAATAAATATTGATTTCATTCAAATAACTATTTACTTAATTTGAATAAACATTTATTTTAATCAAATAAATATTTTACTTAAACCAAGGAAACGGTGGCCGTCAAATAAATTTTTTTTCTGGGTGCGTAAGAATTGAACCAAAAACATTCTTTTCTTTGGCAGCCCGCAAGCGATTTTTTTTTCGGTGTACATCCGGTGATCGATGCACGTGGCGAATCTCCCGCGCATGGCCAATGATCTTTATCATTGATCGTCGAATGTGAGATCAACATCTCCTCCATGCTAGAGCAATCTTTATTTTCATCAAAGACCCGACACGCACGGAGACTAACAGAATGTATCGCAGATAACGCGAACTTAAGGAGAACTTAAGGAGAAATTCGGGCAATAATTGCAAACACTTCCCAAGTGAAGTTATAAAAACCTGAAAAAATGCATACTTATCATAGGCATTAAAGAGACTAATTTTACATAATAATAATTTCAAAATGTTATTAACAAATTGTTGAAAAAAAATTGTTCATCAAAATATGTGGGATCTCAACTTTTTTTTTAATGACAATGATTCGTTCACTTTTCGGTATCCGTATGAATTTTTTCAGATTTTTATTTTTATTTTGACTTTTGCACATTTTTCCATGTAAAAAACAAGAAAAATTAAAGTGTTCTGTCGAAGCCCGAACAGTTCATCGGATCTTACGCCTTAACGTCGACGGAGTGTCAGGGACAAGCTTTGCAAAACGCCAGGAAAGCTAACGAGGCTGTTTGTATCCATAACACTGCTCGTCCTGGTGATGTGGCTGGCGTCAGCGAGGCCGGACAGTTCGGAAGCGGAAAGAATAACTGGGGATTCCCCAACAATAATACCACTGACGACCGAAAACTGGGCTCGCGTCGCAATTATCACTGCACCATTAAACGCACCAAGATCATTGACGAAGACTATCGGATCTGCTTCTCGTTGCGACCCCTGCCAACCTGCGCTTCCGGGTGCGAAGCGGTCCAAAGAGATGCCATTTTATTGCATGCGCAAGCGCGAGGCTGCCCAGAAAATGGTCGACCGCCGTAGCCGGAAATGGCTGTCGAAAAAAACGGGCTTCGATAGGTCGGTGCAATTGCCACACTGCGTAAAACGGCAAATGTAGAGGAAAGAGCAGTCGGTTGTACAGACCTGAACGCTCGGTATAGTGGGCTTCGACTCTTGCATCCGCGATGAGTAATGCAAATGTCAGTATGATAGCAGTATGGAATAGCAACTAGTAAACAACGAAAGAATAAAAAAATAACGTCGCATCGATGTGTAAAACTTGTTTTACCATTTCTTCATTTCATCTTGACGGACTTTTATTTCTTATTCATTGCCTAAAAATTAGATTTTTAAATATGATGTCGCGTCATAGCGGAAATACGTCACACCGGTCTGAACATTTAATTTTTTGACTGGAAGTGACATTATTTTCGGTTTTAAAATCTCATTTTTCGACCGGAAGTGACGTCATACAGGAAATCCTTGATACCGGAAATACGTCACTTCGGGTCGAAAACGCGATTTTACAACCGGAAAAATTATTTTTGTGGCACTAAAATGGCTTTCAATTAGTCTTTAATTGCACAACACGTTGAATGCAACAATGCCAAAGTGTCCGTTCCAAGTACTGGACCTGTAGTACAAAGCTTCTATTTTCTCTCTACAAATATCGTCACGTACCAGGCATGTGGTTGTCATTGAGAATTCGGACTTGTGAGTTTGAAAATATTATGCATACGGCCGACATGTTGAAAGATAAGTTATAATAAACACATACAAGCCAATGTACTTATCGCCGGGGTTCGTCGCTACGGCGACAATAGGTCACGCTGATGAAGCGTAATTGCCATATAAAAGTTCTCGCTACCAGGGCTCAATAGTTCACTCGCAACTGAGCAATTCTATCTGCGACATAATGTGGTGTCGCTTGTTTTTCCTGTTTCTCGGTAAGTTTTTTGACGTTCGACAATTAACTTCGCGAAAATGTCCCACAGTATTTTCGAGTCATACATTTATGTGTTGTCACTTCAATGGTGTTTTACAGGGTTGACAGCAATGTTAAGGGAGCATCTCAGTGTGAAATTTTCAAAAAATCTTTTTTTTATTATCGGATAGTATACACGGTTACAAACATGCTTTTAAATTTTTTAAATCGAAATTCGAATTACTTTTTTTTTACAACATTTCTGATAATTAATAACAATAATAAAAAACTAAAAAATCACCGCAACAAAAATCATTTTGTATTCTTCATCGCTGCTTTAATTTATTTTAAAAAACCCAAACCGATTAGGATATCCCAACGATAAAAAAAAATCGCGAAAATCAGTGATTTTTCGGGCGGCCACACTGAGATGATCCCTCAAACGATCATTTTTAATTTACAGTTGGTGCGGTGAGCGGCGAACACTTTCAAGCATGGCAAACCGGCATGCAATACGACTACCAAGTGCGCAGCAGAACTTTGACTGCTCTGCACGATTTATCCAACCAGTACACAGGAATTATAGTGAGGGCCCGTTTGGCAATTCGGCCGACGAACGAGGACACCTTGGAGGCGAGGATATCCGAAGCTAAGTACGCCCAAATCCACGCGAAGCTGCCAGACGGCTGGGAGTCAAGAATTTCGGACGACACGCTTGACCTGCAAAACTTGCCGATGTCGGAAAACGTTTTTGAGATAAAAATGAGGCACGGGGTTGTCCGTGACTTGAAGATCGCCAAGGACGTTCCGACCTGGGAGATCAATGTACTCAAGAGTATCGTCAGCCAGCTGCAGGTGGACACTCAGGGCGAAAACATGATAGCCTCGGGTATCAATCAAGAACCCACGAGGGGTCGCGCCAACGCCATGTACAAAACCATGGAGGATTCCGTCGGTGGGAAGTGCGAAGTCCTCTACGACATCAACAACGTTCCCGACTGTGTTCTTCCTGGTGCACCCGATTTGTTACCTAAGCGGCAGTTGCGCGGCAAAGGTGGAGTCATTGAAATCATAAAGAACAAGAACTTCTGCAACTGCGAGGAACGAATCGACTATCACTTCGACACTTCCGATTTGCATAACTGGGACCTATGCGCGGAAGGCAATGGCAAATTCCTGTCGAAATCCGCCACTAGCCGAATCATTGTCACGGGTGATCTGAGGACTTTCACCATTCAGTCTTCGGTGACGACCCACAAGGTGATCTTGAGTCCGAATCTTCACGAAAACAAGAAGGGCATGGTCAGCAGCAGGGTAAACCTGACTCTCGTCAGCATGGAGCCCCTAACTTCCGGTCCGTGGTCACCTCGCAAGACCCTCGAATCCGTTGGGAACCTCGTCTACAGTTACGACAACCCGTTCGCCGGAGCAGCTGAGAATCGTCAGGCGTATCGACCCCGTTCAACAGCCAAATCACTCAACAGCGAGGAGGAGTGGGACGCTCGAAATCCGGACAATGGACACGTCATCGACCACGATGGTTTCACCGCACCCCGGTCTTCGAGCAATGAGAACCTCTTTCAGCGCAACGACGAACAGTTGTACTGGCAGTCAACACCGAACTTGAACGAACCTCCGCACACCCCTCTGTTACCTTTCTTCCTGAAAGACCGAGGTGCTTCGATCACCGGTTCCAATCAACACGACCCCGTGACGGCCTCAAAGAACCTCGTTACCGAGATCGGTCATGATCTCGAGAATCCGAACAACATCACCGACGAGCAGACCCTTGAGAAGTTCGTGATTCTCGCGAGGCTGATCAGGACGATGAGCACCCAACAGATCGCCGAAGCTCAACGGGAAATCGATCGATCCACCAACGCGACGGATTCTCATGGAGAGAGCGAAAGTGTACGTCGCAACAGTGAGAGCGTTTTCCGTGACGCCGTTGCTCAGGCCGGCACTGGGCCAGCTTTGCTCACGATAAAGAAGTGGATCAAGAACGGGCGAATCACGGGCGTTGAGGCCGCGTCGGTGGTTGGTGTTCTTTCCAAAACCGCCAGATCACCGACTCCCGAATACGTAGATGCCTTCTTCGTAAGTACATTGGACAACATGAACGACAACTAGGGGAGAGCGGGGCAAAATGGCACAGCGGGACAAAACGGGATAACGAGACAAAGCGCAACTTTCCAATAACTTTTGGATGGTGGCCATGGTGGCCCGTGGGGCAAAACGATTTCAAACGATGACAAAATCTCTAATCAACTAAATGCATTTAGTTGAATCAACTGAATTTTTTTCTCAGTGCATCACTGTCCCGTTTCGCCCCGCAGTCCCATCTTGCCTCGCTGTCCCCTACTTGTTGTTGCAATCAATGCAGCTAATCATGATTGAACGCTCTTCCGTTCCGCAGAAAATAGTCACCATGCCGGAGGTTATCAGCGACGAGTTTCTGAATTCAACGGCGATGATCGCGTTCGCCGAATTGGTTCGTTACTCGCAGCTGAATCACGACACCGTTCAGTATCATCACTCGGAGAGCGGTTTCGGTCATTCGTCGCCGAAGCACAATCCAGCGATCTTCCGCGACTACATTCCATACATGGCCGATCAACTGAAGACATCAATCGAGAACAAGGAATTCAGCAAGTCCCACGTGTTCATCCGTGCGCTAGGGAACATCGCTCATCCCAGAATCCTATCGATCTTCGAACCTTATCTGGAAGGCGACATCCCCGCGTCAACTTTTCAGAGGCTCCTGATGGTGTTCTCCATGAACCATCTCGCCTCCCTGAGGCCTAGACTGCTTCGCGGTGTATTCTACAGAATCTACCACAACACCGCGGAGACTCAGCAGCTGCGTAGCGCCGCTGTAACCTTCCTTATGCTGACGAATCCTCCCGCTATCATGCTTCAGAGGATGGCGGAATTCACGAACTACGACCACAGTAGGTCGGTCAACGCGGCGGTGAAGCGGGCCATCGAATCGGCCAGCAAACTTACGACACCGGAATCGCAAGATCTTGCGAACAAGGCGCGCAACGTTCTTTCCCTCTTGAACAAAGAGCACTACGACAATCTGGAATCGATCAACTACTTCAGCGACTATGCAGCGAGCGAGTGGAACCTCGCTTACCGCACGCATGCCTACGTGGCCAGTGACAATTACATCGTTCTGGCCCTGTACGCGAGTCTCGAAGCGAAGTACGGCGACTTCGAGGTACCAAAATCCGAGATTGGCGCTCTGTTGTCCAGCCTCAAGCACGTCTTCGATGCGTGGAGCGAGGTGTTCAAGCGTGATTTCGACGGCGACATTGAGAAGGTCAGGAACAACGAATTCGATCCGGCGAACATCGCCAAGCTGCTGAAGATGAGGAGGGAAATCAACGATAAATTGGAAGGTGCTTTCTGGATAAACTCCAAGTACAACAACAAATTTGTGTCTTTCGACAAGAACAGCTTTCGAAGCATTCCTGAGCGTAAGTCTGCTGATGTTCTTTTTATTGATCATTCGATACGAGGTAACTGCACTGTAAAAAATGTTATGAAATTTACAACACGTTTAATATACAAAGTTTCATTAAATATACAATCTCGGTATATGAATTTAGAATTCATATGCATT
>JAPYZC010003920.1:0-11158 GCA_030522665.1 Ichneumoninae sp. A BG-2022a
ACTCGTGTGTGTGCGAGTACACGCGAGCATACTATTGGATGCATTTTTTTCCCGCATGTGCTCCAAAATTTTGTTTTTTCGCCATTTATGTGTTTTTTTCAACTTCGGTAAAACCCTGCATTTCGTGATTCCGGGCGAAGTACGGGTCAAATCTGGCAATTTTTTGCACTCTCGAGTTCAGTTGGAACCAATAATTAAATGAAATTAAACTAAAATAAACTAGCGTTCGGGCGCGAAGCGCCCGACCGCTAGTAAAATAAAATAAAATAAAATAGGGCTGAAGGACTTAGGTCGATGGCCTATTGGCAATAGCAATAGCAGTATTATACGTAGTTAATTTTAGAAATGTATCAGCAACCAAAGATTCTCAAATATTGTCAATAAATACTTTTACTACTACTAAAATAAAAATAAAAAAAAATGTGCGTAATCGACACGCGAATTCGGGGCCACTTACTCTGAATATTATTGACCGGAGTCTTGATCTCGCTGAAGGTGGGTTTTATGTCGGGATTCGGACTCATGTAAGGTGGCATACTGGCGGCGGGTGTGAGAGGCGGCGTGGGATTCCCGGGAATGGGGCTGTGCTGATAGCTCATGTTTCCCGCTCCCGCCGTCCTCATCGTTCCGACCTCCTGCTGATACTGACTGTTGACGGCGTACGACGAGCCGTTGCCGTAGCCGGCGTTCGGCTGGTGGCCGACGAATTGATTACCGACGGTCGTAGGTCCCATGCTGACCGGCACGCAGACGTTCGTGCCGTAGTACTGTCCGTTCTGCGAGGTCGTTGGATTGTAAGCGGGCGCCGTTTGCCTCATCGTCGTACCCCGGATCATGCCGTTGGGCCCGAATCCGCTCGCCGCCGGATTCATCGCCTGCATCGGTGGATACTGCGGCTGGAAGTTGGCCCTCGCGCCCGGATAGTTGTTCGGATATTGGCTCGCGGGCATATTACTGTAACCCGGTTGCATGCTCGCCGGATTCGGTCCGGCGTACGGTTGTTGCTGCGGCTGCGGCTGCTGCTGCTGCTGTTGCTGCTGTTGCTGCTGTTGCTGCTGCTGTTGCTGCTGCTGCTGCTGATGATGATGGTGCTGCTGTCTCTTCTGCACCATGTGCATGGCCGGATTCGGATAAGGCGCTAGTCTTCTCGGATAGCCCTGCTGCGGTTGGCCCTGTGGATTTATCGAAGCAAATTTAAATAAGTGAAAAATTCGATCTCGAGGACAATTCGATGTCGATTAAAATTTATTAAAATGTCGTTACGCACCTGCATACTCATTTTGTTGATCTGCATGCTGTTACCTCCGATCATATTGCTCATTGCCATGTTGCCCATGTTGTTTATCGAGTTTATGTGGGTCATTCCACTCATACCGTTCATTCCGCCCATCGTCATGGGATTAACGGTGTTGATGGCGCTCATGCTGTTGATGGAGTTCATCGAGTGGTGCGTCGGGCCCATCGCGCTCATGCTGTTGTAGTTGCTCATACCGACCGGGCCCATTCCCGGCATCGGGACTCGCTGGCCGTACCCACCCGTGTTGTACGACTGGTGAGGTATTCCATGTTGACTCTGCATCTTTAAACAAAAAATATTCAAGTTTATCGATCAAATTGTTTACGTTGATGACAAATTAAATTACGGAGATCGAAGATTTAAAAAACGAGATTATCGATCAAACTATTTCCGTCGATCGGAAATAAAATTATTGAGATCGTAGATAAAACAAAAGTTTATCAATCAACATTTTTCCGTCGGTGATAATTTAAATTATCGAGATGGATCTTAAAAAAAAAACTTGTCCATCAAACTATTTCCGTCGGTGATAATTGGAATTATTGATACCGAAGATAAAAAAAAACGTTTATCAATCAAATTATTTCCGTCGATGATAAATAAAATCGTTCAGATCGCAGATCCAAAAAAAAGTTGACCAATCAAACAATTTCCTATATTGATAATTTAAATTATCGAGATGGATCATAAAAAAAACTTGTCCATCACATTATTTCCGTCGATGATAAATAAAATCGTTCAGATCGAAGATCCAAAAAAAAGTTTATCAATCAAACTATTTCCGTCGGTGATAAATAATCTTATTGACATCGAAGATTAAAAAAAAAAAAAGTAAATTACCTGATTGAACTGTGTGGGAATGTCCTGGCGGTCCTGCATGGCCACCACACAGGCAGTGGCGGTGGCCGTAGCGGTGGCAGCTGCGACCATCGCCGCGGCACGAAACTCTTAAATACCACCCCTCTACGGGGTGGCGACGACGCGGTTGCGATAGCCGGATGATAGTACCGTCCCCTGTACCCAAGCCCTCCAAGTACTCCTCGCTTTGGCTTCTCGCTCTATCCGCGCAAGACTCTTCGCCCCGAGAATTCGTCGTCCAGGATTTCGTCTTCTATTTCTGAAAATAAAAAATCCACACAAAGCCCATGAATAAAAATAAAATACAATCTATCGTCGAAAAGAGACGCGATCTAGGGAAAGCGCCCGAGACGGGGGGGAGGGGGAGGCGGAGGGGGGGGGGCTAGTATAGTCGCCTTTATGATTGACATAAACGGAAAGGACGAGAGAAAAAAAAATGTTACCCCTCGAGGACTCGAAGGGACGTATCATGCCGGCGTCGCCGGCTCTCCCTTTCTCTCGCCGGTTCCCGCTGCAGTCTAGCCGCCTCGCCTGCTGCCGAAAGCGAAGCGGCGCGGCTTGCCGAATGGGTCGCGGCGGTGCGCCCTTCACTCTCCGAGCGGCCAATGGGGCTCTACGCCGTTGCCGGGCCCGCCGCTCGGCAAAAGCCCCCATTTGCTTTTGCTGTGGGAAATCCACGTGCTCGCTATTCACACACCGGACCGCATCGAGCGCCCCCCCGTCTGACAATGGACGCCTACCGGGATCTTACACTCTACTGTACTCCGGCTGCAGTCGTCGCGCATTACCACTGTCGGCTATAATGTATACGGTGTATTATGCTTTACGTGTGAATTTAAGGTTCGCGTTTTAACGTACGCGCGATACGGGCGCTCGTTGCGCGGCTCACCGGACGACGGTGATTATTGTTCGGTGTAGTTTGGAATTAATTTTTTTTTTCTTTCTTTTCTTTGTTTCAATTAAATTATCGATCGTGCAAGGCCCGACATTTCGATGAGAAGGCGTCGAGTCATCGGTCGAGTTACGAGGCTCTGTCGAGGGCGTTTTTGTACACGATGACCGGGACTTTCGAGCTAGAGAGAGTTAATTGTATCGTTCAGAGGTTAAATTATTTTTCGTAACGATAAACGATTAGAATACATCGTCGTTGAGTCGAAGCTGTTTGCATTGCGGTGAAGGCCGCTCAAGGTCGCACTGTTGTATCTGCGTGCTACGAGACACGTAATCGTGAGGTAGTCGTTTTTATTGTGATGATAATGTTGATAATGAATTGGTTAAATGGGTAATTGAATAAAAGTAAAAATATTTGTTATTTGCGATGAGAATTTTTGTTCTTGGTCGCGTAGTCGAAATGATGTTGCGAGCTTTTATAAAGTTTGCGATTTTTATGATACATCGGAGAGTTGATTACTTATATAAACGGAATTCTCCCCAATTTCCTCAATGTATACGCACAATCCCAAAATATACGTAAGCGTGACCTTGTAATAAATTTTTTTAAATAATAACTATATTACATTATAATATTATAATAACATTGATAATTAACAGGTTAATTAAGTAAATAAATGAAAGTGAAAGATTTATAATTTAGGAACTGATATTCTGAGCTTTTAAAAAATAATTGATTTTGATGATATATCAAAGTAAATTACAAACGGACCGTTGTCCGCAACAGCGGCGGAAGGATCGGAATGGTTCCTCGTTTGTTTAAATTCGTACTCTTGTATTTGCCCGCTACTGTACACGAAAAAGTGACGTAATAATTTGTATAATGACAATATTGACAATACATTTAATTAAATAATTAAAGCGAACAATTTATTATTTAGGTAATTTGTTGTTCGCTCAGCGTGGACCGATCGATATTCCGAGCTTTTATAAAACAATCGATTTTGCTATATCGAAGAGTCGATCTATAATCCGAACGACGTCGTCCGCAGCAGCAAATCCCACTTCCTCAAATTCTCGTTCCTGTATTTGCCTGCTACGATATACGTAAACGTGATGCGGTAAAATTTTTATAATAATAATATTGATAATTAATTGTTCAATTAAATGAATAAATAAAAGCGAAAGATTTATTATTTACGAAGTGACATTCCGAGCTTTTTTAAAAGAATCGACTTCGATGATCGTAGAGTAGATTATAAACCGAACGACATCGTCCGCGACAGCGGCAGAAGGTTCGAGACGGCTCCCCCATTTCTTCAAATTCTCACCCTAGTTTCTCTTTGTCCCACATCAATGTCGTACAGAATGCATCTCAACTGTAACGCAGCCTTCACCGTTTTTCTCCCCCGCCGCGCGATCTCCACCTTTCTCCGAGTCCTCGGCGCTCTCGTCGTATTGCGTGTCGACGAATCTATACGTGGGTAGGTTGTACATATTGGAGTGTCGGCCTCTCTCGGTCCGTCTCTCATTTGGCCTCAGATTGTGCCAGACCCCAGGCAAGCGGGGTTTCTATTCTCGGATGTCAATATTTCGTCGAGCGCGGCAGAGGGCACACTCGGCGAGAGGAGCTCAACAATGAGATAAAGGAGGAAAGAGAGAACAAAAATCGATAGAGGAAGAAATTCTTTGTTTATTTTTTTAAAGGCTTTTTTAAGTTACAAGGGCTCGTGCTATACGTGCATATTCCGTGCTACGAAACTTTAGGTCCTTAGTTGGTAAGATAGTTCTCTAGTTTAGCGATGAGTGAGGTTTGGACGACCAAAAATTCAGTCACTTTTGACTGTGTATATCAATGCTGCAAGAAAATGTTAACAGTTTTATGTTTTCAACATTATTAATTTAATTTAATGTAATTTATTATTAATTATTAAGTAGAAACATACATTAAAAAATCTGATATTATATATGACAATCTTGTTCTTGCCATTTGTAGTAAAGAAGCACTTTTCATTTATTGCCACGATTTCGGTATAAATGACCGGAAATTTAGTAACTATAACACAAAAGTTATACCCAGTAGTCTCCTTTATCGACTGAAATGAAAAAAAAATATTTTCAAACAAAATTCGCGCAAAGGCGAGATAAGAAACAAAACAAAAACATGACAAATTTTGTTCTTAACTCACCATTGTGTGAATTTTCTTTAAAAACATTTTCTTTCCGGTTCCTTTAATAAAGGAGGGTATTGGAAATAACTTCATTCTTATAGTTACGAAAGCTATTTTCGATCGTTTTACCGAAATTGTGATAATAATTGAAAAGTGCGTGTTGAGTACAAACGGCAATAACAGGATTGTCATAAACAATATCGGAACTTTTAAATGTATTTTCCTACTTAATAATGTTGACATATATGCTTATCATAAGGAAAACTGGTAACATTTTGATGTAGCCTTGTTATACACAATCTAAAGTGACCGAATTTTCAGTTGACCAAACATCACTAGTCCCCTTAAGTGGATCCCAAAGCCTTACTATATTTTCTTCCCCTGTGTACTCTTTCAATAATAAATATTTTTTTTAATTTTAAATAAAAGAAACAATGGGATAGTTCAGTCAAGCTCCGCAGGAGTTTCTGACTTCCCTCACGAGACTGACAACAAGAAAAATGATCGCACGCGTTCTTTTATTCGGAATTCTCATCGGCGTTTAATCGAAAACGAAATGGACACTGGTAATCGTTCCATCAGAGTTCCGCAGGAAGATAGCATGGAAAGTTGTCGACTCAATTTTTCTATAACCGTTTTTATTTGTCTTCTTCCTTTGCTTCTGGGCGGACTCCGAGAACGGAGTCAGATCGAGGGTCACAAGAATATAACGCCACCTCGCACAGTTTTACGGAACAGCAGGAAGTAGCGAAAGAGAGGAGGACGCTTGAGACGCGCATGCGTGCCCGAAATACCCAAATTCCCGTAGTACGCAACACGTGTTGCACACGGGGCTGAGCCGGCGCTACGCGTTCGCCTACTACACGAACGGAGAAACGGAAATAACATCTGCTCGTCCCGAGCTCGAGGGAAAGAAAGAAGGAAAAAGAAAAAAAATAGTGTAGAAATTTCAAGAATCGAGAAGACAACAGCGGCCTATGTCGGGGAATCCGGTCGGACGTTCGTACTGGTTTTTTCAGCCCGAATGATAAAAGGCGAGATAAGAATAGCGAGGTAAGCAAAAAAAAAAAACTAAGGCGAACAAGAGGGAACGAAACGCGTAAGGAGGAAAAAAACTTATTACACAACGAACAGAATCGTATAAAAAAATTATTGGGTACGTTATTTGTTCGAACGTTCTTTGCATAATTCCGGAGACAAAACAACGCATTCTCCGCCATTTCGTTTACAGACCGACTCGGCCCTAACTTGCTTTACGCGACGATACAATCGACGCTTTTCATTCGGTCGTGAACATTATTGCGTTGAAATGCCGGATTTATTTGATTGGTCCCTTCTAGCATCATCCGACAGAATGGACCAATCAGATCAATCCGCCATTACAACGTAATAATTTCCTCTGCCGGGTGGAAAGCCCAAATATTTGACGAGTCTCAGCGGTCTCTCGGGCGTTCGATACTTCGGCCAGATATCATTTTGAGGTTATGTACAGTCGGGTGTCACAACGCAGCGGAAAGACGACAAAGAAGCGTTCGGTCATTCGAGGATTCGGGAGAAAGTCGTTTCGGCGATGGCGGCCGCTGCCGTTTGCGATCCGTGATGAAATCACGGAAGTTCGAAACGACAGTTGGACCGCGGGAGAGCGATGAAGCCGAGCTGTGCAAGTTATCTGTGCAAAAGCCTATGTGTACAGTAAATCTCGCACTTTATTCAAGGCTCGCTTCATCAGCAGAGATAATCGAAAACAGAGATAGCCAAGAATTCATGCAAGAGTAAGTAGTGACGCAAGCTCGTCAAATTACGGCTACAAAAATTACCGATTTTGTGACCAATGTCGCTTCTTTAAAAACTTCGTATCAGCGGCGCTGATCAGCTTGGTGTTGCGAGATCGTCACAAAGTGGGTAATTTGCCGGTCATTTTCGACGTAGAATAGATTCAAATTCATGCAATGTAAAAAAGAAAAAAAACGTGTGATTATTTTGTGACAAAAAAATTACCGTCATTTTGCATCTAAGTAGGTGTTTTGATGATTCGACTGTAATATAGGACCTTCAAATGACGTGCACCAAAATAACCGTCATTTTTACTTAAATGAAAAATGAAAAATGAGTTAAAAAAAATGACGCCAAATAGCGGTCATATTGTCGTAATTTGACCGTCGAAAAGAAGACGATCATTTTGCATCACACGGTATAAGCTACGATCGGTTTGTTCGTTCTCGAAGGTATATCTATATGTCCAATAAGTATACATGTACTTTCCACGTAAAACAGAGCGCTCTGCTCGAGCTTACTCTGAAAACAAACAGACCCACTGAAGGGATGAAAGAATTAAAAGTATCGATAATTGTACAGAACTTGAGACAGGGACGAGATAACGCGGAGGTTGGGTGAGCCTTCCGGTTACGCCGATAAGCGGTCTTTTGTCGCCTTCTTTGAAACGATTCGCTCGGGCTCGAAGGTGTACTACGGAGGCGATCGGGGACTGGTCTCGGGCTGTGAGAAGCTGCGCCGACCAATGCCGGGTGGAATTTAATCGTGTGCCGGCGAAGGTGCGCGAGAATAGGAGAATGCGACGGTGGGGAAGTAAGAATCCCGACGCAATGGTATAAACGAATACGGTCGACGCGAGCGCCCTCTGCGCCGCCGCTCACCGCGCCGGGACGGCGGAACACACGCGCCAAGCGCGGTGGAGAGAGGCTCCGGTCGGACACATCTGCGTACGAACGGCTATCAACCATCGGTGTCACACCGCCGCGAGCCGCCGCCTTGACACGAGCACGAAGAGACTCGTCTCTCTCGTGACGTGAACGGATGCCCGCACGGGAGAGAAAGAGTCGGCGGTGGCGCCCTTAATATAGCGCAAACCGAACCGACCAGCTGACGGAATATATTGGCGAGGACACGATCGGCACGATGCCACGCTATTCACGCGTACCCATATAGATATCCAGATGATATTTGTTAAATGGTTCGGGCCGGCGCACCCGATGATTCGACGTACAGACTTCTTAACGCATTACAAGAGCATAGAAAATATCGATGTACTGTTCGATGAAAATAGATCGTAAAAAAGAACTTTGTACTTTTTTTAATATACACAAGCGTATATAAGTATTTTTGGTTTTGTTATTTTTACAATTATTTTGAGTTAACATGAGTACGGAGCTTTGATAAAAATAAATAAATTGTAAAAATAACAAGAAACAAAAATTGTCGACATGAAATTAGTTAGTTAAATGTACAAGACTTGTTTTTTTGTACTATCGTATGCAAAGTATACATAATTGGTCATGTTATGTTTACAATTGTTTTTATTTAAAATGAGTGCGACTCTTTGATAAAAAAACGAAATTATAAAACTAACAGGAAACAAAAGTTGTGGACAATAAATTTTAGTTAAATGTACAAGACTTCTTTTTTAAACTATGTACCGGTCGATCGATATTCGGTCGGGTCTGATCGTCACACGCATTTGTCATCGGCGTCGTCTAGCCTCCACTTTTATTGCATAACATGAAGGCAGTAAAAAAAAGAAGAAAAAAATAATTACTCGTAACCTTGAACAAAGCAGTATAGTAAGCGTATGGATATTACTACGGAACGAGACTGTATGCGAGAGTGAAAAGTGGACAAAGGTCATCGCGTTCGGTACGTACGATCCGACATCTCCCTTCCCTTCGCCGCCGCTCCGGGTGTGCGTGTTCGACGATTCGAGACAATTCAAGGTACGCGGAAAATCTCCCAGTCGCTTAATGCGTTCGTCCATTACCGCGAATAGAATATTTGCACACGCTATCGTATCGGTGTCTAACGTATCTATCGACGATCCGTAGCATCGCTAGATTACAACGAGAGTCGCGCACTTCCAGTCTGGAAGAGCGGATAATGCATAACACTCCGCTCTGCTCGGCGTCGCTGCAGTTACTTATCTAGCCACCGCGCGACAGTGGCGCCAGTGTAGCTCCGCTCTGCGATCCGCTCTCGGTCACGTGCTCACGTGAGAGGAAACTAGCGAAGCGATAGAGTAACCAATCATACAAAGGTTTCGTTATTTCGAGAGACCACCAAAAGCGAAATCCCTCGAGTGTCTTTCAGGGACGCCTAAACACATATGAATGTGAGAGATACAGAGTAAAATAAATTTTTCCATTTTTCTCCGAAACGATTCTATAAAGTGAAAAACCGTTTCGGAGGAAAATGCATTCAAAATATTTTGAGGGTGTGTTGATCTTTAGCCCCACCTTAACGTAATCCTTGCGAATAGTATTCACTTCGCATAAGCTTCAGAGAAATGAATTTTTTCATTTTTAATTTAACAATTTTAACAATTTTATTTTTCATCAATTTTTTTTAATAACATTTCAGAATTATTAATCTTTTTAGTACCTTTAAAATGCATCATTTTTTTCAGACTTTTATACCATCCAGAAGTATTTGCAATTCCTTCTTATTTCTCCGAAACTTATGCGAAGTGAACACCATTCGCATGGATTACCTTAAGGTGGGTTAAAACATGCACCACGTGACACATGAGTGCAATCGAGATAGTTGCATTTTTCGAATCAATGCCATGTAAAAATGGTTGAAATTTGGGGTAAAAGGGAAGTATCATCGAATGCGTTATTGAATTCTACGTCGGCTAATACTTAGTTTTTTCGCGAAATGTCTGCCATCTCCGAATGTAATTGATTACAGTTTTTGTTACCGACTGAGTCAGTTTCAGGTCGTCTTAACCCTATTTCTATGTTCTGTATTACAGCAATGTCGGTGCCGGATGACGGCTGGATTATTCGCCGCGGGCAACGGTACACAGTTGACGAGAGAGAATAGTGAAAGGAGTCGAGAGATGACGAGGAAAAACCGGCACCTAGAACGAGAACTCGCGGCGTACGTATTAAGATTATACCGGCATATTATCCGAGCGTTTATAACCGACGACTATTGACCCGCCGAATTGATCCTACGAGAAAGCATGCACACTGTTCTCGCTTTACGGGAACTGTGCTGGCCGGCATCGTTCCATCAGCCGCCTCCTCGGACTTGCGTTCATTTAATTGCCGTACTGTATCGCAAACGTACGTTCAGCGTGACAGAAGAGAGAGCGCCCGACTGACTGTGAAATGAAAATAGACCGCGCGATGTGAGAATCGAGGCAGTGTTCCACCGCGGACACCCCCACCCCTTCCCGTCCCCCTCAACCGATATCACAGTAATTTTGTTTTTTTTTTCTTTTGAGAATTAAATTCATGAAAACGGTTACACTTACAGTGCTGGTGTAACGTCCAACATTTTATCGTAAAATTCATTGCATTTTTTTTAAGCATTTTATTGTGAAATGTAAAAAAAAAATTGAAAACGTTTTTTGGAAAATTTACTAAATTTTTCAAAGTATTTTATTGTAAAATTTCCTAAGTTTTTCAAAGTATTTTATTGTAAAATTTCATAACATTTTAAAAGCATTTTATTGTAAAATTTCCTAAATTTTTCAAAGTTCGATAGATAATGGAATTTAATGAAAAATCATTTATGTCTGACGATGAGAACGGCAGCGATCACCGCGCCCGACAGAAAAATAGTACATTACGATGCTAGTGCGAGTGTTGGACGCCTCAAGAAAACGTTTTCCGCACGAGTATCGCACAAAATTCTATTCCACTCGGGTGTGAAAACGGGGTATTTTACGCACGCTTCGTCCAAAACCACAATTGTCCCACCGCGTGAAACAAACATTTCGCGACAAAGCCTGGCCGCCCCATCCTCAAACTCGTACCTCGTCCAATTCACGTAAACAAAAAAACCCTCACAAAATTACTTGCGATCTTAATCGAAGCGTGAACAATAAATATATCAGCGAAACCCCGAGACGTTGCGATAGTTCCCATAAATTAAATTCCCAAAAAAAAAAAAGTCACCTTGAAAACGTTTCTCCGCCGCAGAG
>JAPYZC010003921.1:0-11158 GCA_030522665.1 Ichneumoninae sp. A BG-2022a
GCGACAATTTACTTTTTCCCTGACCAATTTTGAAATTCCCCGACTTTTCCCTGATTCCCTGACCAAGTTTTTGTTTCCCTGACTTTTCCCGGTTTTCCCTGACCGCGGCCACCATGGTGACGTGCGAAAAAAATTTTCAAGTCGAAAGAGCTTCGTTTCGCTGTAGCCGAAGAACTTTTTCTTGCCGGAAGATTCCCGACCGCAAAGTAAAATTCCCCGATGTCGATCGGGTCGTTCGATCGTTGTGTCGCAGTTTATAAACCCGACAGGCACTTGCCCGACGGCCTCTTTCGGTGGCAGGGCGAAATAATTAACGTTGAAAGTTTAGAGCGCGCGCGGTCTCGTTGAGGGATTTGTTGCGTGCTGTGAGAGGCCCGATAGGAGCGGCGACATTAATTAAAATCGGCTGGTGCCTTCGCGGGGGCACGAGAGAGAGAGAGTCCGCTTCGTTTCGACTAATGACTCGTCGACCTGGGAGAGCAGCTACTTCTTTTTCCCCCTTTTTCCTGCGGCCTCCGCCACGCGAAAGCCCGAAAGATTGAGACAAAACGTCTTCGAAACTTTACGGAATTTCGTTAATTGTTTTAGCGTCCGAGTCCCTCGAGCGGCGAAGGACTCGGTCGAGCGAGCATCCGCAGAAGGCTCGATGAAAAGTTTAGACCGTATCGACCAGTTTAACTACGAGAACTTCGGAGCCCGATTGAACAAGGGCGGACACAATTATTACGTCATCCGCTTTAATTTATTACTCCCCCGATCGTTCGTGTCTTTATTTTCCGGACGCGGATCGTAACAACAAAACTTGCTTGATCGCATTCTAGAAAGTCTTGAAGCTTTTCCTCCAACGCGCACGATATATCAAGTGCATTCGTGCGTCGCCTCTGGGAGCGAGAGCGAACGCAGATATTTCTTTCTCGGTGGGAGAGAGCGCCATAAGAAGAGAGGAGAGAAAAACAACAAAAAAACAACCCAGGGTACTTACGTCTGCAGCATGTTGAGCTCCCGAGGTTACTCCCAGCGGCAATTAATCAGCGTCAACCGTTAGTTAGCTCGTCTGCGCTCTCGAGAATGATCGGGGGGAAAAAACAAAAACAAAAAAACACGAATTCATTAGCTTAATCGAGATTGAATCGAGTCTTTTGTACCGAGATACGCTTCTCGTGTCAATTACTTTATTCGAACTATCTGAGCTAATTTTAATCGGCAACTTTAGAGATGCAACTCGACGTCATTTGTTTGCATAAAAAAAAACTACGATACTCGATAGTTCAGAGTCGGGGTGTTTCTCAGTCGTACGACTCGGAACATCAGCTGTGCGGGTAAACAACGCACCGCCGGGAATTACCATAGTGAGAATGGAAACGGCGATCGCGATATCGGAACTTACCGACTCGTTTCCTTCAATCGAAGTGAGCGAAAATAATGCTGTTCGAGATTTAGCGCGAAGATCGTGCGTGTAAATAATAACAGGGTTCTGACAATAAGAGTGTAGCGGCGGTGATTTGTGCGATGCGGCGAAAGGTTTCACGCAGCTACGAGGTATCTGCGCCATTCTCCCTCTCGTTTCCGAAGCAGCTTCCGAGCTTCGCCGCCGGCGCGATCAGCTGACGGCGCTGCGATCGCTCTCGGCGGTCGTTCCGTGCAACAAGTAAACACCGAAACGTCTCGCTTTTTTATCGCAATTTAATTGTTTACTCAAACTCGATCGAGGTGTCAGAGATCATCTATTAATAATTCATTGAATTGGTGCAATATTTTTTTATAAGTTGAGGGCTTGTTCGATACAAAAAGCCTGTCCGAACCGTCGTTCACGTAGAACAAAAATTAGTGGACTAACTGAACTAAAATCATGATTGAAATTCGAAAACAAGTAGTATGAAAAGTGCACCTAAAACAGCCGAACAGTTGTTCGTGCAGCACACGAAATAAATAAACCGACGTTAATAAGCTTTGAAGAGGAGTATCGAAGAAAAATGAATACTACAATTCCTGATATCGAAAACTCGAACAGCGGATGGAAAACTGTTTCCGTTCACGATAAAAAATATTCGATTCGCGCCGTAGAGTGCGACGGTGGTTGGACAATTTCACTCACCGATCTTGTCGAAATATGGACCGAAAGACTCGACCGTCCGGCGATTTTAAAAAAGTGCGAGGTATTGCATGCTTTTGGTAGAAGTTAAATATTATTGAAAAATAGTTTTTTTAATCGAAAAAATTTTATTTTATACTATCATTGCAGGAGTTGAATCCAAGCTTGAGCATAGAAGACATTGACGTTTACCAATTCATTCGTAATCTGCTCGTGGACTTGCCGAAACACGCCACCAAAGTGTCCGCAGCAAGGATTGAACTCAGCTCGGAATTGGAGGGTGGCATTTTCTATTTTGCCTTGGACTTAACGAGAGGCAGCGCCCAGCAGTTGTGGGAAGAAGTGACGATGCCTATGTGCCTCGCTGCTGGCGAGCTGCTGAGGAGACACGATATTTTGTTGGAACTCGTTAAAGCTAAGGACGAAGAGATATCTGAATACAAGCTCAATGGCGCCGAATTAGTCAGAAGTTAGAGATTGGTTTAGAACATAAAATAAGAATAATTTTTTTTTTCTTTAATACAGACATTAAAATGTTTTTATTTATTCTATTCTTTATTGTAGAGCACATAGAGACGGAGCCCTTCTGCAACAATTTGTTTGAGAAAAACATACCTACGCGAAACATTGACAGTTGCCAGGCTGCGTTCCAAGCGATCGTGGAATTGCACAGAGAAGTTAAGATGGAAAGGTTTTCAATCAAGAAGGAGCATGTGGACAAATGGTAAAGAACGAAATTTGTCAAACGAACTCGGTTGATAACTGAAATTGCAATACATTTTTTTTTTTCAAGGTTGCTCCGATATTCTGGGAGAAACGAACAGTTAATGGGACTTTAATAATTTCATCTTAATCAGAAAAGTTTTGCAACTTTGAAAGACAATGGTTTACAGTTTTTATTGTCGACTGAGGATTCGCTTTTGGATGCCAGCCGATGTACGAGGCATCGACCGAAGTTCGTCCAATGGACCCGGTCGGTAAAAAAAACTGCGATCCATTTTTTTTAGGTTCTGCAATATTTTTCGCTAAATGCCAATCGTAAATTTAATGTACAGGACTTGAAATTGTTATGCAAAAATTGGTACATTCAATTGAATAATGTACAACTGTGATGAAAAATTAGTACACTTTTTCATGTAAATTAAAATGAATGATTGAAATTAAAGTATTCTTATAGTGGAATAAAAATAAATTATTAAAAGTAAAGTATTTCCAATGTTTTCAATACTCTGAACTTACATTTTTCATCACAATGCTACGTAAAACTTAATATATCAGTTTCTGCATAAAACCTTTCAATACCAGTACATTAAATTTTATACGAATTTTTTTACAGTATAGTGATTATACGGTTCATTGCTCTCGTTTCCGCCAGTCGATCTTGCATTAGTCATCGGTAGCTCACGTCGTGCCATCGTAGCTTTACGAGTCGCGTGAGACTCATGAAAATTGTATGTACAATATATACGTTGCAGTTCCGCCGAGTCGACCAACACTCCAGAAGCATCGGTAATAATTGAAGCCGAAGAAAAGCCGACATTGGCGAAAATCGATCTGGCCTCCTATGACGAAGGATCGTCGAAATTCGAAGGTGAATCAACATCGCCAGTTCAAGAATCCAGTACAATTGTACCAAAAGTCGAAACGAACGGTTCGGCGCAGTTAACGAAAGCATCGAAGTCCTCGATCGAAATTCACAAGGACACCTGCGATGTACCGAAGAGAACTCGAACAACTCGATCGTCGCCGGCGAAACGTACGAAAAAAACGATCCACGATTTCATAAAGTGAAAATCATGATTTTTCGTCGCAGAATTTTAACGTTTCATAGGTAAAAAAGTGTGCATTTTTTTATTATTTATTAATGACTCAAACATCAAGTTTTACAATTGTTCTACGAACTTAAAAGCTAATAACGCTAATCAATACACGTTTTACAATCGATGAAAATTTCGCCAACGGTTAAATTGCCCTGCACGGATAATCGATAAAACTTAACGTGTAGAGATTCGAAAAAGCTACTGCTGGGGAGTTCGAGGCTTGGCATTGTGTTTATTGACGTACTCTTGGCAGTATCATTTGTCAACGAACCCGTTGATACTTTGAATCTCGGCTTTAACGCAATCTCAGAACAAACACAATGTGCGTAACTCGTTCATCGATCTCTTCAGGAATCCAGCTCCGAATAAGATCTTTCATTCCTAAAAGGTGAAACGTACCCGCGTTCACCCGTTAACGAAAATTCCTTTTTTTTCTTCTTTTTTTTTGTCAATCACTTCAAACGTCTCGTCGTTCCCAAAGAATATATATCCGGTTAAAAGTTTGGCCGTCTCGATGCAAACCTTCGGCTGACGAAATACTAATTTCTCTTCAACGAGAAAAACAAGAAAGAAAGAGAAAAACAAACCTAGGCAGTACGAAGAGTGCACAGTGGAAAAGGTATAAATTTATTAGGGACTAAATTTATCGTTTTCGCTCGCCGCCCCGTTCGGATACTCTCGAAAGCATTATTATTTTCTTTCTTTCTTTTAACGCAGAGAGGATAAATTTATATCGTACAAATTTGCTTGCGATAGTTATAAATATACAAAAGCAACGATGATATACATTATCATGTATACACACAACCGTAGTTTATCGCGATAGTACAAAGCCACAGTAGACGCGTTGGTGTGGTATGACAAAAAATTTTCTCGTCAAAATATTTATCGGGGGCGCGGTGGGGCATTGAGAGTGATCGAGTGTTTTCAGCCCTAAAGATTAATGCACGACACTCTCGTTCAGCAATTCGATAACCAATTCCCGTTCAGCAAAACGCTTCCTATCGCATGTGCTCGCTCTAAAGTACACCTAACGATTCGCGACTCGATACTAAAACTCACCGCCATCTATATAATACACCTATACAAAGCGGCTTACTCATCTTTTTTCCTCTTTTTAATTCTTTATAATCGTTTATAGGCACAATAAAGGCGTTTTCTTTTTGTTTCTGCCAGCATAAACGAAGGTTACGAATATAACGTCAGCGCGTTCATTTAACCGGGAGAGACGAACGACTCTACGCTGTACTATCTAAATAGATTTTGTGCGATAGTTTGCACCGTTATATTAATGTTTTTTTATTATTTTTTTTTACTATACTCGAACGTCGATTAATAATTGTTTATCATCGTTTCTAATTCAACTTCCCTCCGACGATCGTTCGCTTCACGCAACAAACTTTACTTACGTAATTCGAGCAAGCATAAATTATCCTTTGGCCGCAATATTGCAGCTGGTCGCAATGTACTTATTAATCGATTTTTTTACCCTCACACCCGGCTGATCGTCGATCAGCCCTCCCTAATCGACAAAACAAAATTTACCGGCCATGCAAAAAAAAAAAAAAAATCCTATCGAAATTCGATAGTCAAATTGTCAGCCAATAACTTTTGCTTTTTTCGTAGGGTCTCGCCTCGCATTCTTACTCTACTTGGTGAAAAAAAAGAAACGGAAAACCTTTTATCGTCATTTCGAATCCGCCTAGAAAAAAAATTTAACGACGCGCCGAAAATGAATCTGCAATCGATGAGATTCGATTTGCCTCGCGTTAATTGACTCACGACAGCGAAACTTACAGGATATCGTAGTACTTAGAATTAGGCAATCGGTTCGGCAATGGTATTTTTTTTTCAACACGAACGACGATTAATAATAAATCAGATGATAAAAACATTGATGGTCCTCGATTGGAGATGTAGCACGGCTGAATCATTAACTATTATACTCCCGCCAAGTTAATCATTATTCAGACGGTAATCACAATGCGCTTGATGAAAGTCTTATCAGTTCAGATACGTCGAGTAGCAACAGTTTGAATATAGTATTAAACGCGGCTGGCACGGCGGGTGTGCGATTTGTTTTTTTTCTACTTTTCTTTTTTACTCTCCCTTTCTTCCGTTAGGCCTCTCCGAGAACGAGTCTTTTTTTTTTGCAGTGTCGCGATTTACTTCCGGTTTCATGCCGGCCTAACATTACCACAGATATATATATATATATATATATGTATATATATATTCCTCAAGTTCCGGTTTTAAATAGCACCGATCGACTCTAAAACGCTAACGTGCCCGTGGATCAGTGTGTGTGTTTATCAAGCTTGCAAATGTTTGTCGTTCTCTTTTGCTTTTTCGTATATTTAGAAATGAAAAAAACCACCGAAATCACGTTAAAACGTTCTGCGGTTAAAACTACTCGAGAATTGCGTGATTCGTCTAGTGGCAAACAGTTATTACGTTTATATATAGCGTTTGTCTTTCGGTCACGAAATACTCGAGATTTTTATCCGACTTCTCGCACGCATTGACTCTCGTCTATTTACACATCAATTCTTTTTTTTTGTGTGTGTCAAAAAAGAAAAATTAGCACGACATACGACGCGCTCGTCGAATAGCGAGACTGAAACGAGACTTCTGACGCCGATTTAAAAATTCTCGCACACGTTTCGTGCAAACCGAATGTTATTATTTTTTTCCCCCCCTCGACGCTTCCGGACTAACACGAGCATCTCCAAGCGTCTCCCTGTTGCGATGGTGATCGAGCCTTTATCACGCTGTCCGCACCTTCTCGCTCCGATGCTTCGAAAAGGCTTGCCTTTGTTTGCAAAAAAGAGAAGAAGAAACCACACTTCCAATTATGCTCCACTGTCAATTTTTTTTTTTTATAAAATTTTTTAACACTAAATTTTTTTATAATAAAAAAATGTTTTGCTCACCCGTCGATCCCGCTGTTCGCGTATCCTCCGTGCGAGCGTGAGGAAAGCTTCCTCGATGTTGATGTTGTCCTTGCACGAGACCTCGAAGAAAGGCATGTCGAAATTGTCGGCAATTTTTTCACCCCTCTCGGCATCGACGGCTCTGTGCGCAACGGCGTCGCATTTGTTGGCCGCCAGAACTTTTACAACGTCCGGTGAAGCGTTCTGCAACAGATTGCAATATTCATTTCTATCCAATTTGATTGACTGTAAAATCCTTAACGATCGACGGAAAGCAATTTTTTTCCACCTTACAATTGTCAAGTTTTAGCGAAGAAATTTGTTTTGTCGTTTGATATTATGATAACTTTACAAACATCAAAAGATTAATATAGGGAAACTGAAATTTTTACGTGAGTGTATAAATTTGAAAAAAAGAAATTACTATTTTGAAATCCCTGCCTCGGTCAATTCTTGAGGCATATTTTTTGTAAATACAACATTAGTGATTAAAAGAGATATGGAAGAAATCGGTTGCCGCGAGCAGAGCTGTTACAAAATCTTAGTTAATTGCCGGTAAATGAAGCGTTCTGCAACAGATAGCAATATTCGTGTCCACCCAATTTCTGGATTAACTGTAAAAACTTCAATGATCACCGGAAAGCGATTTTTTCCCCCACGTAATTATCAAACATTTGCGAACTGATTTCTATAATATTTTTCCATTTTGATAATTGTCAAATATTTATAAAAATAGATGTCGAAAGATTAACATAGTAAAAATGAAATTTTCACCTGAGAGTATAAAGATGAGGAAAAAAAAGAAAAATTTAAAAACTTGCCTCGGTCACTTCTTAGAGCACATTAAGATAAATACAAAAAATAACGCTTAACAGTGGCAAGCGAAGAAATGGGGTGCAGCGTGCAGAGTTATAAAATAGTGGTCAATTGTCGTTAGATGTTTAACTGGAGTTACAGTTTTGACAATTACCTCTTGAATGTTGCGTAGCCAATAGGACAGATGATTGAAGCTCTCGAGGCTCGTGACGTCGTACATGAGTAAAATTCCCATTGCACCGCGATAGTAAGCCGTTGTCAGTGTGCGAAATCTCTCTTGGCCAGCGGTGTCCCTGAAAGAATAATTAGATTCGTTGCAAACAGCTTTTATCACCCAACCCAGATCGATTAATTCGACGAGACACGGACAACAAAGCCGTTTGTTTTTTTTCACTCTCCGCGTATCCGATGAATCATGCAGTAAAAGACTCACCAAATCTGCAGCTTTATAGGAATCCCATCGAGGTTGATGATCTTCTGCTTGAAATCGATTCCTGACGAATTTTTGCATTTCACTATCTCAATATACATTTTTAACGAGCTTTACGGGCAAAAGAAAAATTTTCCACCACCTCACATATTTCGCATAAATTTTCGGGCGTTTAATGTCAAGCAATAAAAAAAATTATTCCTGAATCATTAAAAATAATATATATATTTTTTTTATTGATTCAACTTTCGAGAGCGAAGGGACGCTTTTTCAGTGGATCATCCCGACGAACAATGGACTTGTTGAGAATGGAAAGAAAAAAAAATTAAATGAAACAAAAAATAAAAAATAATAATACCGATAAAAAAATAAATTGTCAAACTCACCTATGGTGGATATGTAAGTGTCGTAATAACGCTCGTCGCAGTAACGATGCACGATGCAAGTTTTTCCGACGTTGGAGTCCCCGAGTACGAGTACCTTGTAGGTGGCTGCGAAATCCAGCGCCATGTTTGGCTATCCGGGTGCTTTTGAACTGTTGTTAGGTCGTCGGAGTCGTCGGCCGGGGGTTGTTCGTGTTCCTTACGTTCGCGGGGGGAGGGGGGTGGAGGATCGATTCGAAGCCTGCGCGCTCCAATCTCCCCTAAAGGTCCCTCCACAATAACCACCCGGCATGTCCCTTATCTGTTTTCATTCCTCGCAGAAAAATACTATTTGGACCGCAAAAATATAACTGAAAAATCAATAGCGTCCAATATCGTTATTACACGCCGTATGGCAATTTTATACCGTCGGAATTTATCGGCGTCCCATCGCTGGGTCTATGGGAAAAAGATTCCCCACGGACGACTTTCTACTCTCTTCATTTTTTTATCCAATAAAAAATTACCAATTCCAAAAGTAATCCGTTCAGCGACAACCCAGGTTTTCCCAAATTCAATTTAATAACTGCAATCCCATCCGCCCCATTAATTCCCTACGGATTAATTCTGTTCAAACCGCAGTATTTTTTTATCAGCCATCGATAGCTTCTCGCTTTTGGAGTATAGTGCAATTTTTGGTCGGTCCGCTAGAGTCATTTTTAAACTATTTTTTTTAGTAAGTAGAAAGTTGTCCGAATTTCTACCGTCTTTATATTTATCCTGGAAGAATTACCAATCCGAAATTCGCGAAACTGATCTGATCGGCGAGAACGCGGCTTTCTCCGAAATTCAATTTAATAATTGCGATGCCATCCCAGCCTGACGACCGCCCAATTAATCCCCTACGGATTAATGCGGCTCAAACGGGAATAATTTTTTTATCAGCTACCGATAGCTTTTCTCTTTTGAAGTGTAGTTGCAATTTTTGCTCGGTTCGCTAGATCAATTTTTAATCTATTTTTCTATCGATCCGATACACCCGTCCCTGTAGCATTGAAACTACAGTCCGCGCTGCCTAACGCGTGGCGACATTTGTCAGCTACAATTGAACAATTTCCTACAGTCATTACAAATTTTTTCGATATCTATACTAAAAAAAGAAATATCCGATAAAAAAAGCAATATCCATGCGGTCAAATTTTTTCGATATGTATACTAAAAAAAGAAATACCCATAAAATTCGCTTGCGGGCTGCCGAAAGATATTGTTATTTTAACTCCACTTCTAATTATTACTATCCCATAAGGAATTGAAACGATAACGTGTCACCTTGACAGTCTTGCCGTCGTTTGTTTCAATATCATATAGAATTTTAAGAATTTACAGTAGAATTGAAATAACAATTTTTTTTCAGCACCCCTAAGTGAATTATTTTTACAATGCATATATTACAAAAATATTTTTTTTAATAAAAAAATTTAATACACAAAAATATATATATTTCACGTTTTTTCATGCATAAATTTCACCACCCGTCATTCCGCAGATGTGTACAGCGGAAATGTTTCCATTTGACGATCAGCAGTGGTTCGCGTCGAGCGACCCCTTCGAGTTGATTGGACTGGCTAATTGGAGTGAGAGAATTGGCAATTAGTTGGAAAATCAATGGACCGAATGGGACACGTGATGTAAATAGCCACTGGTTATTGTTATGAAGTTTTCGTCGGCGTGCGTGTTGCTCGGGTCAGTAATTCGTCCGAGAGACACCTGGAAATTCGTGGAGCGATTTATACGAAACGGGTAAGTTGTCCTGCGAATTAAGTGTCGCGTGGATACGTAACTGCCCTACCCAAACACCTGCGTAACAGTGGCCGGAGGGGAGGGGAGGGGATCGTTATTGTCGACGCACCGTGCGTGTGCACGCCAGGGTTGACTATGGAAAAGGGAGGGTTGCTGTGACGTCACGGAAGTACCCTGAGAACTCGGGTCAAGTTCACGACGAGGTCGTTCACGGTCGTGTAGGGTCAGTCCGAGGGCGCTGACTTCGGTCAAGCCCGAAACTCGAGGGCGCGAACGTTCGTCCCGAGTTCTCGCGAGTCCCGGCTGGGCTGACGGCGAAAAATAAAAGAATAATTTTTTTCATAACAGGGAATGTATTAACTACGGTAATGTAACAATAATTTACTACAGGTCACTCGTTTCGTTTCTACGGTGAAATAAACTCTCGAGGCTTCAGGAGCTTGTAAATTAGCTCGGGCGCTCGGGTTGATTCGCGATACAAATACTGTGCGCTAACTCTTTTACCGGGATTTGTTTTTATGCCTAGTTTACGAGTCTACGAAAGCAATGTCGAGATCGGGCGAACGGAGCACCAGTGGATCGACCTTAAGGAGGGAGTCTCGCTGCGCGCTGACTTCGCATAAGTTCGACAACAATAAGAGAAAATTGCAAGTATTTCTTGGTGGCGTAAAAATCTGAACAAACCATGTATACTGAAGGTACTGAGAAGATTCATTTTGCATAATAATAATTGCAAAATGTTATTAACAAATTCAACAAAAAAGTAATTAGTTAACTAATTACCCGGTAACAAAGCTTTTTTTTATGAAAATGATTCGTTTATTTTTCTGAATACGTATGAATTTTTTCCGATTTTTAAGTAATCGTTGATTTTTTATTTTTTTTATAGAACAAAAATCAACGAT